>RXPK01002022.1:0-105433 GCA_004143645.1 Protaetia brevitarsis
TTAAAACAGGTATAATTTTAGCTATTTAAGTTGTGCGGGAAATTTTCCTTCTATAAAGCATTTGTTAATGATTATTCCTAAAGGAGAACAAATGACATGACCAACTTTCTTTAAAACATATGCAGTAAGTCCATAAATGTCAGACAAGTACTATCATTTAATGACAAAATAGTTTGTATATTTCAATTTCATTAGTAGGAAAGAGGTAAAAAGATTTACTATTATTAACGGGAACGTTATTTAAGTAATTATCAAAAGAATTCTGACTTTGCGGTATAGCTTCAATAGTTGAAATTGGAATTGAAGCAAAAAAGTCATTAAAGTCGGTTGCTGAAAAAAATTGTTGATGGACAGGTTCGTTTTTTAAATTTATGTGTGAATTGATAATTTGCCATGATGCTTTGCTCTTGTTATCTGAATTTAAAATATAATTAATATTGGCACGTTTTTTTGCTTTTTTTATTTCAGCTTTATATTTTTTGTTAAGTTTATTGAATAAATTTGTAGACTCAACGCTTTTGTTAGTTTTACGTATAATATCAAGTATTTCAAGTTGATCTTTAATAGATTTAAGGTCATTTGTATACCATTTAGGCTTGCTATATTTGTGTTCATAAGAAAATTTCTTTAATGGGCAATTATTATTGAAAGCATTCATTAAAGTATTAAAAAATAAATCAAAAGCTGCATTAGCAGACAGAGGCTCTAAAACAGTCCAATCAAAGTGAGAGAGATTATAAACTAAGGATATTAAGTTGTTATCTTTAATGTTATGTTTGTGGAAAAACATTTTATTCCGACTGCAACTGGCATTGATTGTAAGTGTCACGGAAATAGCATGATGATCTGATAAGAGAGGATCAAAAACTGCAGTATTTATGTTAGAATTAATTAAAGAAGTAAAAAAATTATCTATGCAAGTTGATGAAGTAGGAGTAATACGTGTGGGAACAAAAATCTGTTGAATTAAATTGAAAGAATTTAGTAAATCTGTAGTAGCTTTGCACTGCATATTAAGTTCTAAAAAATCAAGATTGAAATCACCAAATAATAATATATTACAATTAAATTTGTCTAGTTCACACAGTATCGATTCTAATCCGTTAATGAAAACATCAAAATCTCCAGAGGGAGAACGGTAAAAACATACTACGATAATTTTTAAATCAGCAAGATGTATTCCAGAAAATTCATATTGCTTCTCCATACTGAATTTAGTTAATATATTTAAAGATTTACAATTTAGGGTATCCTTAACAAAAATACATGAACCCCCATGTAGAAATTTTGTCCTACAGAAACTAGATATTACATGGTAACCTTTAAATTTTAATTGGCTTAATTCTATACAATTGCACCAGTGTTCTACTGCACAGAATATATCGATATTGTTATCCAATAAAAACAATTCAATATCCGCAATTTTATTTTTTAAAGATTGTAAGTTTAAATAACAAATTTTAATTAAATCTAAGTCTTTACCTGTTGGTATTGAGGCAGCTTGGTAAAATTTACCGTCTTTGGAAAATAAAATTTGTTTACAAAAACATTTCTCGGCCAAAAATCAGGTTTCATTACATGATCAATAACAGCTTCCGGCACTCCCACTTTGAATGAAGCATAATCAGCTTGTTCCATTTTCGGTTTTAATACTTCCACATTGCAATCTACTCCAGTTCTTCTTAAGAATTGAGAAACCTCCTCTGCAGTGACATCCTTGTGGAAACGACTAACAAACAGCCATCGCATCTTGAGTCTTTCAATTGTAGGTAATCGTGACATAACCTTCGTACCATTAAAGGCAATACTTCTACGCACAGCACGTTTCTTTGAGACGACTTGCCAAGGCTCCTCCTTAGAACCGCCCTGTCCAAAGGAATCCTTCACAATCTGTACGTCCAACTCATCTCTCCGCTCTTTTGTTATTGCTGTTGATCTTCTTGGCATTACTTGTTCTAGTAATTTTATTTATATCCTTTATATCCAACTGAGAATTAGCCAAGGTCTGGAAATTAACATTACCGCCATCTGTTGCCCTTACAGAAGGTTTGGCGCCAGTGCTAACAGGTGGCTCTATTGGTTTATTAACTAATGGCCCATTATTTTTCCTTTTTTCGTTATTAATATCAGCGGTTAACTTACTAATTGTAATGTCCTTTTGTAAAATAATTTTCTCTTGTTTTCGTAATTCCGCTTTAATCTCCATAAGTTCTTTCTTTAAGTGCAGCATAACGTATAAACAACTTTTTTGTATGCCATTTTTCTCACATTTGTTACATGCTTCAAATCCAAATTTATATCTTCTGTTTTTGCACAGTCTTGATGAAAAACATTATCGCAGATAATACACTTGAAAAGATCTTGTTCCACTTTTAAATTACATACGGAACATTTCAATGTAACCGTAGATGCATTTATATTCAATTTATCAGTTGATAACGAGCGACGCATACCGGGCATCTTGACCCATCGGTCTCTAAATCTCGACTTTCAAATTAAAACCCCGATGACAATTTTGATTAAATACAAGAAATACTAAAAAATTAAAATATGATTATTTCCGCAAGAGAATCATAGCAATATATTTATTTGCCTATATATACTTTCTAAAGAAAGAAGTTGTAAATCCGTTGTGATAACACGCTCTAATTACATGTATTTCAAATAACCGTTCTAGAATATACAAAACACGTACTTCCACATATGTATGTAGAAGAGCGGGACATTCTTCGGAGCCGCGATATATTCCAAGCTAGGCGCGTTTATGGCGCCGGTCGCGACTAACCGTCGATATAAAAGCCGCAGACAATTAGTAGTCGCGTTCGCGTTGAATGCGACCGCAACATTTGTCGCGGCGTTCCGATCTCTTAAAGCTCGACCCCGATCGCGGCTTATTTAAATTCCGAATCAATATAATGTAAGCATGCAAATGAAATCGTTATCCTCTGTCTCATCGGCGGACAAGGTTAAGGTCTAGGCCGCCGCGGGCCGAAATTTTAACGTCCGCGTAATCGACCGACCGATGTGACTGGCACTGAACGAAAACAGGTCCGATGCCTTCTACGATAGCGCGGCGGTACAAGTTCACATTTCGAAAAGTAAAACAAATCGAATAAGTTTGTATGTAAATATTACGTACACGCACGTAACACACTCGCAACAGGAAACATTGCTTGTTTAACTAATTAGTGGAAAACCGTTACCCTAAGCAGACATACCTCTTTCCTATCGTGAACACGATACAAACTTGCATCACGCATGCTCATATTTATTAATTAGAAATTGAACACCACTTTTTTTTTTGTTTTCAGCGTTTGTGGCATGTGTGACGCCACGTCTGGCATAAAATATATTGGTTTTGGGTTAGACCTCTTTCGACATAAGAACCTATGAGATTTAAGAAACAATGGAACTTCTTGGTGTTGCTACATGCAACATTGTTATAAGATACCCATTGGATAAATTGTAGTCATTTACATACTAATTTACATACAAATACTGGACTGTTACTTGACCCTTAAAGGTGTAACATAACTATGCACAGCTTGCATAGCAGAGAACTATATGTTTCTTCTATTTGCTTTTACTTGCTTTATATTACACATACCTATATAATCGCGATCAAGGATATATGAATAATGATCTTGAGGCAAAGTTGTCCACAATTTTAAAAGTAAAGGCACAGTTAAAGCAGCTCCAGTAAAATAAAAGAGCATATTTTGTGTAATAATGCAGATATAGTAATCCAGTTCGAGTTTCCTATATTGACAACATTGTCAAATGAGCCAATAGGATCGGAATACGATTTTTTTATTTGAAAGAAAGTTAAGAAGAAAATTTTATTATTTATTATTATTTACAGGATTTTTGTTTATAAGACTAGCACTTTTAAAGGGAAAAAAATAGAAATGTATATTTAAAAAAAAAAGAAAATTAGTCCAACATCACAACCATTCCGCCCAATAAATATAATAATAAAAATTATGGATACTGTTTGGGGCATTAAAAAATTAGTTACCGGTTTGGCCTTTGCCGATTGCACAATCTGTGTTTCCGTCTCCACTGTCAATTAATGTGTCAAATTTTCAATTGTGACGTTGTGTTTGATTGGAATTACGTTTATATTCAGTGTTGTTTTCAGAAAAAACATCATTAAATAATAAAACAATAAATGGTCTAGCCGGTTAAGCATATGAAAACTGCACTCGCATCTGATGAAGGGTTATTACCTTGTTTTTATTGTTCTTCATCTAAAATAGCCATACAATTAATCTCACATCCATAACCCCTATTTTAAGGGAGAAATGGGGGTGACAATCCTTAACGTAAATTTTTTTTTCAGTACGTGTTGAAGATATCTTTATGAAATTTAAACTGTACTTCACTATCTATAAACTCATTATAATATAATTTTCTCAGAATTTTGGTGACACTGGAAACTGTAAAAAAACTAGAAGTGTATTTTTTGGGAGTGATTTTTTATACTAACCTCTAAAGTGACACCTACCAAAAAAATATATCTCATTTGTTCATTGGTTAGCTACTATATGTTAAAGTTACGAACAAATGCATAGTTAAGAAAAATAAAAACCAATTATGAATATGTGCATATGTATCAATTATTTACCAAAAACTATATTAAAACTTGTAAACTATCTCTAGATATACCTACGTCAAAAAAAATATGTTCTTATAACAAAATAAACCATAAACAATCAATATTTCGTAGCTCATCAGATACGATGACGACTACTCTGTACTATACTCGATGATATATTGAAATTGAACCCGTCGAATATGCGATTTTACAGCATTCGACCGCACGAATTTCAAATTTGTGATGTGTGATGTAGACTCGGTATAATGTTATCCATAATGCGCTATAATGAGTATGTAGTGACCTATTCCCAGGACGATTCGATTTTCATACAAGTTTTGTCAAGTTATAAGAAGTTCACTAGCGAGTCAAAACATAGTTGGCCGGCCACGTATACTAAAATTGTGTTAATGGAAGTTAAATTGTTTTATGGAGTATTTTGCGGAAGTTTTGAATATCTATTTTTTGTTTGTGATAAATATTGGCTGATAATATATAGAGATACGCAACCGACCGTGTCTACTAGCTGTGGTGAAACTGACAGCTACGGCAGTGATTTGGATGATCCTGACTTTCACGTGTTTTGTCGCAATAGTTAACTTCAAAAAGAATATTCAGAGTTACAAATCAATAGAGATAAAACAACACATTTTTACTGTACATTATGGGAATCTAAAAAAATATTAACTACTGTACTTTTAAATGATCTTTTATCAAATGACTTGGGCAACCTGTTTCCTTTTGGAATAAAAATTCTTCGTTTAATAAATGCTTGAAGGTAAGCCTCTAAAGGCACAGTAGTAATTTTTTTTTGTAGATTCACATAATTGTGCATATTCTTCTTGAAGCGAACTATTGCGGCAAAACACTAGAAAGGCATCCAAATCACTGTCGCAACTGTCATTTTCAACACTGTCACCACAGCTATATTTCATATCTCTATATATTATCAGCCTACATTTATGACAAAAAACAAACCCAGTGTGCACAGTATTTCTACAATAAGGTTGATATCTATTTAAATCTTCATTTACAATGATACGCTTTAGCTTTCCACTGGTTTTCCCGACATTTATTTTACAATTAACACATTTATTATCTTTATGACGTTCAATTGTTTTCTCCATTATTTCTTATCGCAAATGTTACAATGAAAAACAGGATCGCACTTAATATATTCGAAACTCCCGCAAAACACTCCATAAAACAATTTAACTTTCATTAAAACAATTTTCTTTTGCCTAAATCTAAGTATACGTGGCCTGCCAACTATGTTTTGACTCACTAGTTACCTTCTTATAACTTGACAAAACTTGTATGAAAATCGAATCGTCCTGGGAAATAGGTCACTACATACTCATTATACCGCATTATAGGATGACATTGTACCGAGTCTACATCACACATCACAAGTTTGAAGTTTGAAGGTCAAATGCTGTAAAATCGCATATTCGACGGGTTCAATTTCAATATTTCATGGAGTATAGTACAGAGTAGTCGTCATCGTATCTGATGAGCTACAAAATATTGATTGTTTATAGTTTATTTGTAGGTGTATATTTTGTTGTAAGTGCATATTTATGACGATAGGTATAGAGATAGTTTACAGGTTTTAATATAGTTTTGGTAAATAATTGATACATATGCACATATTCATAGTTAGTTTTTATTTTTTAACTATGTTCGACCAATTCGGCCCTTTTGTAACTTTTGTAATATGTAGTAGCTAACCAATGAACAAATAAGATATACAGGGTGTATCAAATAAAAAAGTAAATTTTGCTTGGGTGTTAACTACACGACATATAAAGCATAAACCCACCGAAACCGGATTTCATCATTAAAGAATAAAAAATAGTAAAATTTAGAGTAAAAAATTCTTTAGTCCAGGCCTGATGCAAGGAAACGTCATGTTAAGCACCTGCTAAATGTGGTATTATGTATAAATACATTGCACTCATTTAGTATTATTCTTAATGGTATGCCGTAAGCTCATTTAACGTCATTCTGAATAAATAAAGGCCCTTGTAAAAATAGCAAAACAGGCATTTTGAATTTCTTCTTTTTTATAAAATAAACATTCCTTATTTGTTAAGAGCATTCTACGTAAGTCTAAGTATTATTTTTTAATATCCTGATAAGAGGTTCGAGTTTCACCGGATATGTGACTTCAGTAGTTACAAAAAACGTAAATATTTTTCTTTTGCTTTGTCGAATCGAGAGTTAGTTGTTAATAAACGGTACCACATGAATCTGAGTTATTTCTTTTGGATTTATTTAATCATATAACGCAAAATGAATTGAATCGAATTACACAGAAATAAATGTAGATATAGAAAATTTGGCAAACACGCCTTTTTACAATGATATCACGCGAAAATGAATCTATACATTTTGCCGATGCATCAAGATTCGATTTTCTTTATATGAAATCATGATGGTCCTGAAAAGGATGGTTTTTTCGAGACGGGAAGAATTTAAATAAAATGTTCGAAGTGGCTTGCACTCTAAGAGGCGATCCACACAAAACTAACAGCGGTAGTGGCTGAATGATAGTGGTATGTGGGGGGTATACTCAGGACAGCATTTAGGTTGGGCACAGGTGCGGCTCTAGCCCACGGCATTTATTAAATATTTTTTTTTTTGTTAATGCTTACAGATAGACCCCTGTGCATTAAGACTTTTTGATTGTATATGATTACAGCTGCTACATATTATTATATTTACCTCTATATCTGATATACCCTGTATATTTTTGGTAGGTGTCACTTTAGGGGTTAGTATAAGAAATCACTCCCAAAAAATGTACTTCTGGTTTTTTACAGTTTCCAGCTCCACAAAAGTTCTGAAAAAAAAAATATTATAATTAGTTTATGGATAGTCAAGTACAGTTTAAATTTCATAAAGATATCTTCAATGCGTCCTGAAAAAAAAAAAACATTATGTTGCGCTGGTGGACCACGTGTTTGTTTTGCACCATATACCATACTTAATAAAATATCCAATCAACAAACAGAAATGCCAGATAAATACAATTTGTACAATACAGTAATGTAAACATTTTGTTATTAAATATTTTTTTTACTGTTATACTCTGTATACTCTGATCGAGTCGCAATTTCAAAAATCATGAGTGCCTCCAAAGAGCAACATACATATAAAAAAAAACATTATTGAAATATTATTATAACTTATATTTTTAGCTTACTAGTCAAAAAGTACAGCTAGTCACTGCTGACAACTACTACAACATACTAGGAACTAAGTTGGCGAAAATGATTCTTTTTTGTTTGATAAAAATTTCTATATTTACCGCACAAATGTGTTTATAATTTTAGCACATCTACATGCAGAACAACTCATGCACACAGGTCAGATTACGTCTTGCTAATAAATCGACAAGTCCATTTGAATATTTTAATTTTGTTTCGAAAATATTGACCTCATGGAATGGAAACTGCGGATACCAAGTGGGCACTGGTAATGGTCTTCTACCTGATATCTAATGACACTGGGTAATTCGCTAGACAAAGTAGGCACCACATCATTCAGTCTTATATAGTATATGTAGTATATTTTTTTCATTTTCGTTAAAGCTATGTATATAAATTTACAAATTATTGTATTGTGTTTTGCTTTAGTAAATATAATATGCAGTGTGACAAATCTTAATAAATAAGTTGAGCAATCAGCACTTATTGCGTTTTCATTGCCTTCACTACAAATATTTTTGTTGGTGCCTACTTTGCCTATAGCATTAGCGCAGATCCGTTTGATTGGTGCCCACTTCGCCTGTGGCCAAGGGAAGTGCATATTTTTGCTGAATTCTATATGCTAATTCAAACAATTACTGGTTTTAAACATCAGTTTGGGTTTGTTTGTTTGTAAAAAATACTTATTTTCGATTTGGAACAACGTTTGAAGCTGTTTCACATAAAATTAAAAATATGACATGGAACGTACTGGTTATCATACACTAATATAGTTTTCAGCCCAAAATATATTTCATTTTTTGTTGAATGTTTAACAAATTAAAAAATTTTGAGGAAATCTTTTCTATGTATGCGCAAACGCAATTATCTATAATGTTAAATTAAAAAGAAAGAACGTCATTAAGGAATAAGCATTAGGTTAACTAAAACTGCAGTTAATTTAACACAAATATGACGTTGAAATTGATTTTTTTTTTAAATCTGGTATTCCCTTTCCTAAACAAGTGCTCTGGTCTAAACATTATTACATCAGCAAATACTATGCCATTCATATAGTAGCAAATTCGGTAAGAGTTAATAATAGTACAGTAATAGAAAAAATAGAACCCGGTTATATAAAATAATGTATAGTAGGTTTTATGTTTTACATATTTTTTTATTAACTCGATAATAATTTATCTTTAAGCTACATTGAATTACACATGGACATAAATCCTTTTGGACTCTTACGTACGTAATGTAAGTGTCAACTAATGATGAGGCAATAAAAAATATTCATTAAGTGAATGATAATCATTATCGCCCACCTACGTGATATACTACCATAAGAAATAGTTACTCATATGTAAATGTGAGCTATTTGAGGAAGTAAAGGGATTGTAAGTAATGTATCTCATATTTTTTACACGCGTTTCTCATAAGCACAAACGTTCGCCCACCGCGTAGTCACCCAGATATATGTTCTCTTTAAACGATGCACAACAGATGTCAGAAACTGTTAAAAATGTTTTCGAACCGCATTCCTTGGAGCGTATTAAAAGTATATGGCGTTCACTTTTTGTTTATATCATTAGTATTTCTAAGTTGAACAGGGTACTAGATTTACTGCTATCATTTTTTTTTCCTAATATTGTGCATACACAATACAAGGCATTGTGAAGTGGTAGGGTATAAAATTCTATTGCCAGCAATTATCAAATATCTGCTACCACGAAACCCTTGAACCGCAAACGAGAAAATAATCCATTAAAATTTTATACGCTTCCACAAAAATGTTTAGCACTTGAAACACTCTGAATTTAAAATAAATTGTTTACAATCTCCGCTAACGATAAATACTTCTTTGTTCTCCGATCATTTTTCAAACGTAATCGTTAAATATTAACATCATACTCCATGGCATCAGGATCCCGCCATAAAATAAGCCGATTCTTGCTTGCCTTACTTCTTATTATCGGAATTCCCATTTTTACGTCTTCCTTTTATTGACAGAAGCAATAAGGAAATTACACTTTTACTGTTTTGCCGCCAGTATACCTGTTCAGCTGTAGTGGACGAGTTATTTCGAAGGCCTTTCGAAAATCACGGCTCCCCGACCACGAGGGCAGTAAATTTTATACTGGCTCGTGAATGTTTCAGTCCTAAAAACGAAATTGGTGCTATACGTGCAAAAGTCGGGAAATTTCATACTTACAGAAATGCAGGAAGTGTAGTTCTTGGTAGTATTCTTAAAAAATAGAATGTATTTCCAATGGTGACCATACGATTAAGAACTATTTGCAAAATAACAGGTACTTGTATGATTTCATTTGACACACTATTGTGATTTTTTTATAATGGATTGCCTGGCTAATATTTTACTCAATTACAAATATAAACGTCTATTCTTAAATCTGTCTTCTCTTTATAGATTCGAAAATACAACCCCCTTTGCTAGATGGCTATGAACTTATGAATATGCCCGATATGTCGCGAATTTACCACTGCAGATCATGCGTATTAGTAATCTCCCCTCTTTTTTACCAATGAGTAGTTGTATTTATATTTTTTGTAACAGTAGTAGGTAGGTTGCCGTGGTGGCTGTACGTTTTGTGCCTTCCAAATTAATAACTTGTATATTATTAAACTTTACTTCATTGAATATTATGTTTATAGTCTAATGTTAATCATTTGATGTATTGAATGCTTGTAGGTATATTAACAAAAACAGCATCAGTATCAATTACATGCATCATTTATTATTCAGTATTATATCAAAAACATTTAAAGAGTATAAGAACTCTTACTCAAGGTGAGTACACTTATTTTCAATATTTAGGTAAGTGAAGTATCAACTACTATCCAGTATATTTTTGGATTCTTAAATTTCAATTTAAACTGTTATTTAAAAATGTAAAACGTAACCTCAAAGTTTTCGAAATGCTAAATACTTATTTACACAGGAATTTAAACATGAATTAGACAAAATACGCGAACATCAACTTGCATTAGTGGCGGCTCGTGGTCGGAAGCGTAGGGTATTCACAAAATCAAGAACACGCAAACTTTTGAAGTACCTTTAAAAACAACAGAATTTTCAAAATGATCTTTTAGTGTTATATCTAATTCCGAACTGAAATTTATTAGACCTCCGAAAATTCCTGGATTAGAGGAATCTTTCGTTTCATCATGGCCTCTAAGTGCCAGCTCAAAAGCCCCGCAAAACTTTATGCAAACAATAATTTTTGAAAGAACATATTCATTTTTTCTTGCTTGTTAATTTTGTTGTTGAATGTTTCGTCTGTATGCACTATCAAATTGTTGTCGTATATCTACTTTTCCCATCAGTTTCATCTTTAATTGAGCATTAATGTGAGCTTGGGCATTCTCATGTTTTTTTTTAATTTTTTTGGGCCAAATGGCTCAGATCCGTAACTCCATTTTTTGACCAAGCAGCACCGCGACGAAATAACAAGCAGGGGAAGCAAAACAAACTGTTACTGACACTGCACCCACAAATCCAATCATTTTTTTTTGTACATGTCCTTCTTAAATTTTCTTGTAAAGTCTCTAGATTAGCCCTTTGTAGTTTGCGTCAATTTAAGTTCTGGTTTTGGTCTGACCACACTTTTAACTTGAACTTTTTGTTCATAGCTAAACGAATTAAAATTGTCTTTCAAATATTGCACAGTAAAACTGTTCGCATCCATAATTCTTATTTATATATTGTTTAGTATTTAATAACACAATACTACTTTGTTTGTTTTGTGTGCATTTCATTATCTTTTTTACGTACTGTATATTTCACATTTCATTAATTTTTTTTAAGTACTACATATTTTCTTTTTTGTTTATCGGATGCGCCAAAGCGCATTAGGGGCGGCTTTGCTTTGTCGGTTTTTTGCAGAGGGTTTTAACGACGCGGCGTAGTTTTTAACTGCGGCTGCGCTGTTACCGATTTATTTTTGTTTTTCTAAAAAGTTAATTCATTATTATTTGTATCTTTGAGGGAAACGTACATTTTTTTTGGAACAGTTAAAGATGTACGAGTTTAAGTTTGTGATTTTATGTGCGCGGTTTTAAACGTATGTTATTTAATAAATTAAAATAATTACGCACTCTTGCTTTCATTATAAAACTGTCACCAACAAACAGTATTAGTCCTCATGGTAGTTACGACCGGTGAACGGTGACTCATTCATAAGGAAAACATAAAATATAGTTTATACGTAAAACACGATATCTGAACATTGATGTCGATGGATTTATTAACGTGACCCGAGAACACAACGAAACCGAGCACAGGATCGCACTCAATTTGTGCACAATTCATATGGAATCTGCCGTATCCCTCCCCACCACCGCTACGTCCGCTATGCGGCTAGGCCACAGAATATCTAACAACCAGAACATCAACTTGGCTTGGCGGGAAGCGTTCGCGCATTCTCATCGCGCAGCTTGATCCGCCATTAAATCGGGCGAGAACTTGTGGTTCCGGCTATGTTCGCTCTTTGCATTAGGCACACGTCGCTGACTTCAAGTTTATATTCGTATGTTAATTTAAAAAGTGTTATCAAGTGCAAATCGATAAAATATGAAAATAATGGAAAAGAAAGTAAAATAATTGTAAAAATAAGCGATATTCTTTCATTTTATCGTAGATATGTATCATATTCTCGAAATTCACTTCAGTTAGGTCCTGTCAGGCACGGAATTTTATTGAAGCCGACTCTGACTTCTCGCCCGAGACACTGACATCAAGGTCACGAAATTTTGCCCACTCAGATCAAAAGAGCCGACAAAGAGTTTGCATTCTGGTTGTTACGATATTCTGTGGCTAGGCATGGACAAAATCAACGTAGTTCCGCCTACTCGGCGCACTTGCTCCGTCGTCCGTCGCTTGCTCGGGATGTATGTATAGAAAGGAACGTCGCGTCATTTACTCGTTTCGCTGCGTTATATTTTACGAATATATTAAGATAGATCTTATTAGTTTGTAATCGAAGATTTATTGAGGGGGTTCACGTGCCCATGTGCTCCTATACAGAAACCGCCACTGGCTTGCATACACCTCCAAAGTATTTCAGAATGAAGTTTCCTCGCAGTGAGAAAGCAAAGATGTTGCGGAAAAGGATCTGCATCAAAAGTATAACGCCGGTATGAGGAAATCCAGAGAAAAATCTCCTTCAAACCATCCAAGGTGTATCATTGTATTCAAAACACCAAAACATGTACGATTCCACAAAAGAAAGGTACCAAGGTAGGTTAGTACAGCAAATTTCTTCTAATGATGGATAATCTTGACGTTTATTCATATACTTTTAGCCCGATGGGGGCACAAAAGAGATCCTCTTAAATTTCGAATATATTACAGAAATGTAATTTAATTGATTTGACTTGAGCAAAAATGAAACAGTTTTTCAAGAAAAGTTTTTATGAACAACCACCACGTCTCCATGGACGCCAACTCATTATTTAATACTAGCTACACTGAGTCTCCACCCCTTTGAAGTAGTATCGATACCAAGGAAACTACATAGAAATCACACAGTTACCAGGCGATGAACTTAAGCACCTAATTACCATGGTGTAATAGCTCGGTATATTCTAAATTATTTGCTTCTTTATATATTTCCATTCATTCCTTTTTATACGTAAAGGTGTTTTAGACGAAGGGGAATCGAAAACTAACACCTTTACGTATACAAAGGAATGAAATGGAAATATATAAGAAGAAAATAATTTAGAATATACGGGTTATTACAATGGCTACCATGCAAATTAATTAACACCCAATATATACTGGATTTACTAACAGGTGTGTACAGAAAACAATAATTACATTTACAATGGTTGTAAATTCATCATATGTTCTATAACAATACATATAATTCTTTTATTTCGTGTAGAATCTGGTGAGACAACATGTTCGTTAGTCGCCAAGGCAAAGAATTTGATCGCAAATTCACAGACATCCCATTGAAGTATAAAGTAATGGTTTCGGAATGTTTCTTCTAGCAGTAGTTAGTCTAATTCACCGTATTAAAAGAATTATGGACTAATGCATGTATTACTTTATGCAGATGAAAACTTACCGTCATTTGGAAATTTTAGTATGACAATGATCCAAAACACGCTACCCTGCAGTAGTAAAAGATTAGCTTACTCGTAATAGGGTCACAATTCTAGACTGCCCGTCATGCAGTCCCGAGCCAAATCTTATTGAGCATCTATGAAATGATGTAAGGTAAAATAGAATGCAAGCGAAATAACCAATATGTATGAACTTGTTGAAGTCGTGATAGCCTGCCAAGCTATTCTTCAAGAACGCTATGCAGCTGTTGCTGAATTTATGGGTAGAAAATATGAGGCACTGTTAAGAAGTAAACGATATCCCACTAATATTACTACCAAAATTAAATGATTATGTTAATTACCTTTCTTAGTTGCACATTATTTTTGTCTTTGCTACTATGTTCCGCCATCCCTAATTATATGTATGTCTAATTACGGACATTCACCTACATAATATTGCTTTTCCTTCCTACTGCACGAAAATTCTAAAAAAAAATATACCAAAAGGAGCAAACAAGTTATATTACTAATACAATGATTTACTGATAGTTGTAAATGCTTGTCATAATAAAAAAAAATGAAAATTCTTATAGGTGTAAGCACTTGAATTTCTTTCCAAATTGCATAACGGGCACGTATGAAACTGTGAGTCTATAGATACACTTGTCTCTTACGTGAAGTTTCGGTGGAACAAGTGCGTGACCTAAATATTTCGGTGTTTTACAATTTTAATACTTCCACTACGGATGGCAGTCAAGAAGTAAATAAGCAGACCGTTTTATCGGACGGCTGTAGCTACTTTCAGAAGTACAAACTTTAATAATGGATAAATAAGAAAGAAGTTCAAGGAAATTTTTCCTGAAACTTGCCCTAAATATAAATTTACTCGACTTCGGTGTAGCCAAGAAAGGAATTATTATATAACGAACCCTTTTTTAAATTGCATTTGACTAGATTTAAAGCAAGCTCAAACCGACGCGGCTGCCGTGCAACCAAAGCTGTATCCGGATTGGTTTTCTATGGCCTTTTATGTTACTTGCTGTAGTTGTAAACATATACAGCATGAGTTTTCGTTGTATAGTCACCCGATGTTATACGAACGACCGCATCTATTCGTGGTCTAATATATATTTTCTAGTAACAGGTGCAATATACGTACACAATATACTCATATTCATTCCCATACTGAAGTGCTGATTATTTTCTTTTTTTGGAGATTAACAAAGAGGACATATTTAATTTTTTCTTTAAGTGATGGCAATTGCGTAGAAAACTAAGACGTTAATAACGCGGGGAATATAATACTTACAACGTAATTAAGATAATTCTTATGAAATTAAATATAATGTAATTATGTAAAAGTTAGAGCAGTATTACTGAGTTTCAGAATAAAATGAAAACAACCTATGTAAAGAATACTCAGATGTCTAAGACTTTCTTAGAGAATCATAAATAAATAGGAATTGCGTTGTAAAAAAATATAAATAAGTTTATAACGGAATAAACCCTAGCATAATATAGAAACGACCTTCACAAAGAAAATTAAAATTTAAATAGAAATTCTCCCAGAAATATAAGGAAATAACAACTTTAAAAATAAGATAATAGATTTATAGCAGAATTATGATTAAAAAGATAAAATAACTACCTTACTACGAAAATAACAAAAAACTAAAAAAGATTCATTTGGATAAAGAAAAAGAAATTTCTACGTAATAAAACAATATTGAGCAGTTAGTAAACTAGATGTTCGAAACGGTCTCCTAACTAGAAAGCAAAATATCCCAATCTATCTACAAAGTTTCTACGAACATTTGTCATTGTTTGTGGTGATATGTTTCGCATACAATTGTTAATTTTAATACGAAGTTCATCAGTTGTACGAGCTCTGTTATGATGGAAACCATAAATGGATGATTTTCATAGCCCACAAAAAAGTTATTCGGAGCTAAATCAAGAGACCTAGAGGCCAGCGAAGCACAACTAGTTATTAATATTTCGCAAAAGTAGTATTCATATAGCCGCGAGGCTACTGTATTATATTTTTGTTATTAAGAATCATAGGGAAATTACCTAGTTAGAGTAGGAACATTTCAGTTGTTATGGAACCAATATAGTACTTAAAATAAGTAGCCTCGTGTAGTACCTTTTTAGGAAGAGCACGGGGTTGGGATGATTTGTAATAATTTAGTTTTCTTAAAATAAAGAGCCGATTATTAATCTATTATTATTATTAGTTAAGTATTCTCTTACTAATGCCGCATTATGGGCAGGACACCCATCTTGCTGAAACCAATGTCATTTAGGTGAATAATACCTTGTATGTTTTGCACATAAGGTATAACGCTAAACACTTTTGAGAGTTTAAATTCCCATCAATAAAAAAAAAGATCTGTCCAAACATTTTACTTTTGCGGGTATTGCGTTCGTGCGTCGTAGATCATATGTCTATTATCCTTGGAACAATATGGGGCAACAAACGTGTCGTGTTTTCCATGTATGAGAAAAGATGATTCGTCATTATTAACAAAATTTTATTAATTAATTTATTTATTAATTTGGAAAATAATGAACCGCGCAATTAGATCAGAAGGAATGCCAAGGGCTGGAACAGGGGAATAATCTTTCCCAATTTTAAGAATGGTGATAAAAGGGAATCCAAAAACTGTAGGGGAATAACGCTAGCAAGTATACCGGGAAGGACATTAGCAAGAGTAATGGGCACAACTGGATATGAGATTCATAAGAAAAGTAGAAAATAAAACGAGAGAGATAGAATGGGAATGAGAAAATAGGGAAGAATTGGAATAATACCAATATGAATGAAAGTAGAAGAAGGACAGCTAAGATGGTATGGACGTATTTGTCGCATGTCAAGAAAGAACAACTAAGAAAATTTATGACACTAAAATATCTGGAAAAATGCAAAAGGAAGACCAAGAAGAACATGGAACGACGAGATAAGGGAAGCACGACCGAGAGAGAGAGAGAGATGAATTGGCATGAAGCAAGAGAAATGACAAAAGACCGGAAAAAGTGTAGAGAGAAGATAAGGGCATGAAATTAACTTCAACTTCAAAATGACCTTACACCTAACGGTAGAAAGGTTTTTAAAGGAAAAAAAAAAATATTGCAGCGTTATAGAAGGGCCTAACAAAAATCGAACCTTTCGTATTTATCGTTTGCAAATATTTCACTTGATTTTTTTAATTTATACGAACAATATTTGGTTTTTCTTAATATTTTACAAACAATACTGTGTGGTCTATTAAGTTGGTCACCAAGTGTTCTGCTCGACAACTGTGGGTTCCCTTCCACTGCAGCACAAATTAAAACATTTCGTTCCACATTTTGTGTAGCTCGCCTTCTATGCTTTTTTTTGGGTATAAACAACCGCGCATTACAAAAATGTTAATTACATGACGCATTGTCTCAGATGCAATGTTTTTTTCAAACTGAGTTGTGTGATTAGTCGAATAAACTGACGATGATAAAATCTGATAACTTTTTTTTTTCTTTAATGGAGAAAATGTCCATAGTAAAATATAAAATTAGCAACCAACAAGAAAAATATTGTGAAATATGGTGCAAAAATAAAACAACCTAACGATAGTAAGTATAATTCTACGTGCGATCCACCCGAAAACCAAAACGCAACTGATGTAATAGAAATGGGTAACACAGCGCTGCGCTGCGTTATTGCGCTGATGCACTGAGGTGTGTTGGTATCGATACAACAGCCACAGCGCGGCAGCGCAATAACTAATTCGGCCAACTGATATTGGAATATGTGTTAAGTATGCATGCAATCGGGCAGATGAGTTAACCTTGTGAGAGTAATTATTTTAGCAATTCTTATTTTTCAATGAAAGCCTGAACGATATTTGAGTGCTGCACAAATATAAATAAACAGCTACATCTAAGACGTCGCCAATACGTAGAATATTGCGAAAACACAGCTGCGTTGTTGTTGGTGTCGAACAAACAAGTTATGTATATGTACATGCGTCATCGCTGTGCATTGAAATATTCTACGTGATTTACGGGCGCATATAGTTTTTATACATGGGTGTGTTTTTCTTACTCGGCCAAAACATATGATCATATCGCACAATTGCGTTGATACACCAATGTGCGCTTGAGTTACTGGATCAACGTATAGAAATTTAGTGCATTACCCATGACTATGATGTATGACGAATGTTAAATATTATTAACATTGCAGACATGGCTTCGTTCTCGCATTGCCGCAGAATGCCGATTGCGTTAGCTGATCATAGGACGCGCGCTCAAACAGTATGTGCAAAATCATATAACATTAATTTACGTTATGACTAGACACTAAATGACTAAATTTTGGAATTTTAGATTTAATAGATCCTTCTTGAAAAAGTAGTTTTAAGTTATTAAATTAGATACTGAAGAAAGCACTGTATATAATAAAACAATGAAGACTGACGTATAATTAGTTCGTATAACGCCCAAGATTATGCAGTATTATAGGTTAGCCACGTTTAACACTTTGCCATATGTATATCTCAGATTACACAGTTGTATTAAAATTGCATTTAGAGAATTTCGCATGGCAGTTGGCAGCAAGTATTAGGAGAAGGAGTTGCATGACAAATAAAAAAAATGATTCATCGAGTAAATTAAATTATTAAATTCAGGTTTAATGCCTTAAATATTTACTAATATGAAAAATCAAACTGTATTATAAAAAATACTAGGTACTTTTACAAAGCAAACTTGAAAATGGGTTTGTGACATGTTTTATCGGTGAGTAGCCTCTTTCATCATTTCCCGCAATTGAAAAACAAATTTCATCGTATTTTAGATTTACGTGAAGATAACAATAACACGGTTCGAATGCCGAATGTTCCGAACATACTTTTGACCGTATATATTCACCATACGAATTACCTGAAACGACATGAATAACTTTTACCAGGCCAATCAATACCAGCACACTTACGATTATACTAACTACTATCGTAATGGCAACGAAACGTAGTAGATAATTAATAAGATACAAAAAAGAAACAATTGGTAACAAGATTAATAATTCCCAAAAATAAAACAAGAATTTAATTAGCAGAGGTCAAAGAAAGAAAAAAACAAAAAGGTATACGGACAGAAGACTACATTGTTATGACATAATAACGTTTCCAAGTCGAAATTGAAAACCTTTTTTTTTAAATCTCTTCAGCACTTTTCAAAAGTTTTTTTTTCATTTAACCTGAAATATAAATAGTAAAATTTCGATATACTCTCAAGTAAAATTTCTAAAATAGTGTTCCATAAAAGTTTTACTTATTTAAAAGTAAAATTGCAATGAACGTTCAGTATTTCTGATTTTTGTTCTAACAAAAAGAAAAATATTGTCGAAATGAAAATGTCTTGGTACAGTGTATTTAATTAAAATTTAGTGCATAAACAAAATATGAAAATTTCTAATATTTACCCAAAACCAATGCACGTCAGTTACCCGGTGCCTCTCCACATTGGCGGTTAATTCGCAAAAATGAAGGGCCAGCGTATGCAATCGGGCAACTGTTGTGATAACAGTTCCTAAGAAATCTTTATCTGCCAAGTAATAGATAAATGTTTGATAACTACTGCTGTGGACTGATTGTCCAAGCATATAAGTTTAAAGAAATTAAAAATGACAAAATTAATTTAGCTAGCTCAGCAAATATGAATTTAAAAGGGCGCAAGAGATTCTTAGATCTCAGAGTAACTTTCATGAAAACTAATAGTGGGCGTTTGTAAAATTTGACTTTCTTTAAAATCCCCAAAAATTGAAATGGCTGATTCAAAAATAAAAGAACTGTAATTTTTTAAAATGATATTTACAATCATTAAATTTATTGTTGAAAAAGAAAAAAGAAAAAAAAACATTTAATTACAATCAACAGGGGAAAAAACCTTAAGACTGAAGGTCTTGGATTAAAATAACCCCTTCGTGAATTTACAATTAAAAAGGACAATGCAAATCCTTTAGCAAACAAAATGGAAGATTTGTTCCAGAAGATAAATCTCAATCACACAAAAAATATCCACCGGTCACGAAATTTAAACCAAACTATAATTTTACACGTGGAGAAACAAATATAATTTAAATTGAAATTCATTTTAACAGCACAAAGCTTCTTCACATTAACCGTGGTGATTAACAATACAATACAATTCAACAAAAAGAAAACGGAAAATTTAAACTCTTTAAACTAAAAACACGAAATCTTCTAGAACATTTTACAATAATTACTGATCTAATACTCAAAATGTGCACACAATCAAACAAAACAGCAATAACTAAATTAAGAGTTCTTTGATGGATGAATTAATATCAAATTAAACGAACAAAGATTTAAAATTAAATGAAATTACCTACATGGTAGCAAGCAAAAATGAAAACATGTACTTACACGGCCGCCATAATTCAAAGAACTGAGTGCCTTACAGGGATAACATCGTACATATAAAATTTACAACATCTGCGTGCGATGAAGCCGCAACGCATCGCAAAGAAAATACTAGCATATAAACTATATGCAATACTGGTACACGCAAAATGTACAAATAAATGAAATTAACTTTACACAACTGAACAATAAAATACTCAAACAAACTATTAAATTCTTTCTTATAAAATAAAAATTAACATTTGAGAGAATCCTCCCGCAGCGCGGACAAAAATTGATCTCTAATATCACTGAATTTACAATCCCGGAGTGCCGGACCACAGCACTACGTATGTCTGCCATGTAGAAATCTTATATCGAGTAGTAAAACAGAAGAACCGCCATCTTCACGGCAATTTCTGTACTTGTAGAATATGTTTAACGTATTTGCTACAACATAGGCCAGAAAGCTTTGCTATTATATGTTGAAAACATCATGACGTGATGATCTACAGCTTTGTAATATAATTTTGACGTAAATCTACTACTACTTTATCTGTAACCGTGCCGACTTTGTATAAAATAGGTAGCTTCTTTAAGAAAATTGTACATGACTTCACCAAAAAACATTATTTTGCTATTAAGGTAATTTATTTGAAAAAAGATATTTTTAACTGTAATTTTCCAAATTGTAAGAAATGTTAAGTTTTCCTGAGAGATATTCATATTATTTTTAGTAATATGTTAACAATGTTTTTTTTTCTAAGAAGCAGAATTTTTCCATTAAATATATTATGTCCATTAAATAATTAATATTCACAATATTTTGTACATATAACCCCATTGAATGCAGAAAATTATCCAAAAAAAGTGTTTTTTTTACCAAGAAAAATTACCTGAATTCTTTAGTGTACGGATGAGTTTTTAACAGACAATGAATTAATTAATTCAAATGAATTAATTCCAATGTGCATACAAAGTTGTTTCGGATATTCCATATTCAAATTGTAGCAGAGTGCGTAAAGTACTTTAAAGCATTAAAGGAATAACAAACACATTTTCTTATATGAATTAATACCACCTGCTAATAATCAGTATAATAGTTCTAAAATAACAAAAAAACGGAACCACAGGTGGCCGAACACCATGTCATTTCTGTCTACGTCTATCTTGAACCAGAACTTCTAAATTAATGCATACGCGCCTCGCTTATTTCCTTATCACTTGAAATTACTATATTTATGACTGTAATTTTTCAAATTCTAGGAAATTTTAAATTAAAAGAGATATTAATATTTATCTTGGTAATATTACATTGTTAGAGATTTTTTCTAAGAAACAGAAATTTTCCTACAATATTCACGTAAAATACTTGCATTGTGGGAAAATTTCCAAGAAAAAATACCTAAGTTTTTTAGTGTGTACTACTATAACTACTATATTAACTTAGGAATAAAGTCACAACGTTCTAATTTGGCAGAATAGACAACTATGGAACAGAACAACCGGTATGCAGATAGATCTAAAATGATGAAAATATAGTTAGAACGTTTTACTTAAAGAGGGCAGCAGTTGTTTTCCTCCCTCCGGCATACATCTCCATTTGATTACATGATGTGCAATGAGAATGCTCATTGCGCAAAGCGCACCGTAAAACAGCGGTTTTGAATGTTAAATGTTTTTGCTACTTTTTTTTGTACATTTTTGCATTTATTTTCAAATTTTGCAATACGAATAAAAATGATTTCTACTAAACAAACACCCATTAATTTCTAATTGCCACAATACGCGCGCACTTCTCTTCCTCCTGACTTCTATTGACTGCTGAATGACAGGGTCCTATTAAAATGAGTCTGACTGTTTGTTTCGTGAATTTTATAATTTAAATTAATACTTAGCAAAATTTCAGCTTTGGGAAATCAGTTGCGCTGATGTAATTTTTTTGGACATGTAAGCAATAACGCTAACATCATTCCTTTATTTTGGTGTCTGACTGTTAGATTCCTGTCGTATGTTACATTTACTAATTTTGAGCTTTCAGAAAACAGTTTAGAGATGCTAATTAATTTTACACCTTTTCGAGTGTCCCAGCATCAGCTAACTCAACAGGTGAAGTGCAGACTCTACGATGGCTCTCCATCACTAAAGTACAACTCGATTTGAAAATATCAACCTTCCGAAAACTCTTGCGTGTTTTTGACGCCAGTTTCCCAACTAAAATACGGCATTTTGTTAACTGAAATCTGATGAATTTGCAGTATATTCAACCCTCAAAGCTTTCGTGCAATCAAACCCATCTGAACACTACCCGACAATAAGATCTCAAGTTATATCTACTGGCTGAGAAACCAACTGGTATTTATTAAAAAAAAAAAAAATTATCTCAACCATTTTTTTATTGATTAGTTCATTTAATATGATTCAATAACACACACTACTTATCACAGTAAGTATATTTAATTTCATAAATCAAAAGCCCTTGAATATTTATATACATTTCTTATAGAACAAGCCACCCTCCTGCATACATTTTTATTTAAATTGTGGTTATTTTTGGGGGTTGATAGGGAATAGGTTTTAGAGATCTTTCTTTTTTTGTCCTGCAGTGAATTCAAAAACACAATTTTCTTTGATCAAATTACTATTTTTTATAAACATGGGAAAAATCAGTCTGACGCAAAAACAATAGCTATTCACTCTTTTATTTGTTTGTCTGCATTGCCAGCGCCCCCGGTAATAATATACAAGAGGGAAATGTCCTAGTACGCTGCGGGCGGATATTTGAGCGAAACAAAATAAACAACAGCAGATTTCTTTATTATCTCTGTCGGGAAATTCCAAACGCATCCAAAATTTACGGAGAACGTTTTAATTTGTAGAAATCGTCTGCCGCCAGCATCGAAACACGAAGGGCTAACAGAAAAAAGTAGGGACATCCCGGCAAGGGCGCTACATAAATAAAACAGCGTACGATAAATTTTAAATTGCACATACGTTGCTGAAACGCGCCACGCGAAGGTATAAAAACCAAAATGAAACGGCTCTCCCGCTTTCAGCGCTATACCCGATAATATAACGCTCGGAAGGAACCCGCGCTAAAACCGAACTATGAAAAGTATCGCTCTTAATTTGTTTTTCGCATTGCAGCTCTGCGATACGGCAATATTATTCACGAGAGGGATTAAAGCTTATTTCCCTATTTTTCGGCCGGTTCCAATTCGAAATTGATCTCTATATATTTGACATGGGCGCCCGTAATAACGGTGGCTGTTTTCTCTCTTTTTTTTTCCCTTCCAAACCATCAGACATTCTTGAATTTTATCGACTTATTTTCCCTAATAAACGTCAAACAAGCGAAAAACGCACAAACCTAGCGAAACTTTCGATAAAAAATTTTGAGGGGATGTATCTAACGCCACACTCGACATGCGCCGGGATGGTCATAATTTCCGTAACTTTTTATCGGTTTATTGGGTGAGTGCTACTCCCTTAACACCGATGAGATAATTCCAACCATTTTCGACAGTTGGCTTTTACGAGTGCGTAGCAGCTGCACCATTTGTTGTACAAACAACGAGATAGGGCAACACATCGAGACAGCATTCCTTACGAAGAGGTGACTGTACTCCGAATGTCTGCGTATTGTCAGAAGCAGCCGAATAAGGTAGTAAATTAAATATGCGTATGTTGGTGTAAGGTAGGTACACCAACGGAAAAATATAATGCGAGAATAGATGATTTTATTAAAATGATTTAAAATCCTATTGAATGTTCTCGACAACTTTTTTTACCAAACAGAAAGAATACATTGAAAAAAGATTTCTTTCCGGAAAGAAAGAAATATTTTATAGTGTGTCCATAGAGATAATAACGATTTGACTTACTCACTAGCACTCGAACTTCAGAAAAGAAATGTTTATTATTATACCAAACATTATAAAATCATTTATGTTCGATTTTAAAATATATTGATACATGTTTTAGATTAAACTTCATTTAAATACTATGATTAGTCCATTTCTAATGGTAATTGTACTTTTATATACTATCGTAATAGTATCTTATTTTCCAACAGGTGATAGTCCCAATTAATGGAAAACATACATATCAAGTAAAAATCAGAATGAATACAACTAAAAAAATAATTTACAAATAAAAATTAACTAAATAAAATCAAATAAAGACAATGAGAATTGCACAAGCAAAAAAAAATACATAACTATACAGATTATCATAGTTTTATAACAATACTGCTTCAGTCATCAAAATAACTATTTTCGACTCCTTATTAATTATTCAATACTTAAAGCCGTTTGCCTTTATAACGCACGACAACATAGTAATATAACACTGTCTGCAATCTATGGTTTTCTTTCAAGGAATTCCTTCGAAATGAAGAACCTTCGTTTCTTTTGTAGATACGGTACACCTCCCTGGCCCCCTTCCTTCACCTTTGTGAACAATTTTTTGCACTGTTCGTAAGACCCTCCCGTTAATTTGATGCTCTAACAATTTTTCTGTTTTAGTCCCATAATTTTCACCCTTAATTTATTGTAATGCTTCAGGATTTATGCTGTGTTTCATGCTCCGATGATTTCTTGCACTATCAACATCTTCTTCTATCGCGTCAGTACTTTCACTTGCCGAAATATTACTAGCCCTGAATACATCCTTTCTTGAATGTTCATCGGTAGTTCACGGTCTCCATATATTTTTTGTTTCACAAATTTAAACATCTACACTTTGCGACAACTGTCTTTCACTATATTTTCTTATTTATTACCTTCTTATATGTATTGATTTGTGCATATTAATTAATTGAGCGAAAAGGGTGTTAATATTTAAAATATCATTATGCAACATTCTTTAATAGCTCAGGTGCCCGGACATTAATGCCCACCCTAACTTTAATGAATGAATTTTTACGTCAAGTGTATATGATCTGTTGAAATTTAATTGTTTACTTTAGAATAATAAGACTTAAGTTGTAGACTGTGGATTATATTAAATGACGCATAATTATTCTTTGCATAAAAAAAGTCCAATTTCTCCTCTGAAATATCTCTGAAAGGAGATATATTTATAACTCTAAAAAATCGCTGTTTTATTGACATCACTGCCATTGCGCTCCATCAGTCTCTATTTTAATTTTCACAGCTCCTATTGCATATTGAACTAGTAAATACTCTAGATTAATATTTTATAACCTTGAATGTTGTGCTTTATGACCATTATGCCTCATTATTGGTATAAAATAGAAGAAGCGTCATCTCTATGTCAATTTCTGAAATACATACGTATATTTAACGTAGTTGCTACCATATGGGAGGAAACAAGGTGATTCACTATATGTACCTTTTTCCTGTGAGTTAACTAAAATTTTGGGTAACTGAACAAATGTTATAAACCATGTAATATAGTACATTAATAAAACGAGTTAAAGTAACAAAGGATGTGTTTCCAAAATATACCACTGTAAAGCGTTTTTGTGGCCATTCTGATTTACTTAAAATAACAATTTTTAATTTATTCAAACAAAATATTATTTTAGTGTTCCCGTTAACAAATCGTATACTGCTGGACTAACAAAATATTGTCAACATATTTTTTCAGTTATTGTATTTTGTTATTTTTCTTTGTAAAATTTTATTAAAAACGTTAATACAAAAATATTTTTTCAACAAAGTGATTTTAGTTGACGGAATTCATTTTCTTCTCTCGGTGTATAGAACTGTACACTTTTCTGGTTGCATATATGATATTTCTTTCAGAATATGTTAGATATTGGTCATAGAAATGTAAATAATGGCAACACAAAATTTTGCATTCAAGTTGTAAAAGCTAAACCATAAATGAAACAAAAACCTAATATTATTAAATGAATAACTACATTATAACACACGATTTACAAAAACCATGGGGACGAAACCACGAACAATAAATTATTCTTATTAAATAATTTATTGAGGTCGAATAAACAAATTATTAAATTAAAAATCTTATTTATTTAAGAGATATTGCTAAAAATAAGAAAGTAACTTTTATTATTAATATACAGGGCGAGATTTTGTTTGTTACTTTTATGGAATCTCGAAAATCGTAAGATATGCGCATTGGGTTAGATGGAAAATATTGCATCTTTATAAGCCTAATCTAGATACGCTTTTGTCCATTTAAGGAAATGCATGGTTTATTAGATATATATTGTAAAAACAAGAAATTTACCAAAACCGCTACAGTGCTGTAACTCTTTATTTGTAAAGATAGAAAAGAAATTGAATATTTTTTCAGGGAATTAATGTCAAACTTCTTAAATTTCTAATGTGACAAAGCAAAGCGTAAATGCTTGCAATGATGTAGAGGTCGTAGCATCTATTTCAGTAAATAACAGCACAATACACTACTGTTATGTTTAACAAAAATCATATTTTGCCATGGAAAAGAAAAGAGACAATATTATAATCAACACGCTAAACTCCATCGGAAAGTTGTTATTTTCATGGCACATATAGATATATGAACCAAGCACAAAAATTGAATTGTCTTTCATCGTTTCCAGAGTGGAGAGTTCGACTGCCTAGTTATTTATAGGGGTGTTTCTTATGTATCGATAAAATACTGACTACTGTGCGTTATGAGGTAGCAGCGTCTTGTACAATTTGTCGTGTTTATGTTTATGGATTCTGATTAACAGCAACTAAAACATTTATCTCCGTGTGATTTCACAAATTTTACCATTATTTCTGAGATTCACAGTACTTCTAAACTCTTTTAAATTGGTGTGTAGATTTTTAGGTGTCTAGCGATTGTTGGGGCGATCAAAATACATTAAAAAATAAGTTCAGCGGCTTGCTGATAATTTTTGTTACAAATAATATAACATTCGATCATATCGAGTTTCTAATATTTGTCTACAATATACTACCTCGTAAACAAACACAACTAAATACTAAAAAACTATAATCACCTAATAATAACGGTTACTGTGAAAAATATAATACTCAATTGTTTATATGGCTTTTCCATTGCACAGACATGTTTGTTGAACCAAATTATAGTGTAATCCGCTATATTCGTCAACACTTTGGACTTACAATTCTGATTAGTAAGTAGGAATCGTTTGCAAAAACCCGAAAAATATATTATGCAATAACCTGTTGGATATATCAATATAGAAATAAAAAATAATGGTTTGTAAAAGTAATAAAGTTGTATATTTCATTGAATAACTTGTAAAATTTTGTAAAACAAAGGCGATACTTAACTACATCAGTTCACTGGTGTTCTGAATAACAAAATCCTTGGTCAAGACATATTTCATATTACAATCTCAACCACTATAGAATAGCCACATTATTGCTAGTATCATTAGTCAAATATAGATAAATGATTAAATGGTATGTTGGGAACTACAGTATGCGGCAATATTCCCGATAGAACGCAATTGTATATATACATAATAATGATATGCTGGCATAATTGTAGAGAAAGACGGAGCAGTACGCACATTCATATGCAAATTTTTTCTTTGCAGGTTCAGTGCTAAAATGTTATCTAATTCCCGACGACGTGCTTAGAGTAGCGGAGTCTACGCAGCGAACAAGTCCAATTCTTCTTGCCTACTCCTGTTAGATTAAACTTTGCTTTCCGGTGACGTAGAATCTTTTCCTAAGTTTATGGAAACGTTATGAATTCAAACCTATCTATTTTTCGATTATAAACGCCGAATTGAAACTAGAGTTAGTACCAAATTCCCAACGTGTGCCATTTTAAATATAGAAAGCTCTAAAATTACGAGGATTAAGTATATGTATATGTGTATTTGCAAGCTTTAAGGATGTTCGCTAGAATGAGGAAACGCAGCGCTCATTGCATCGAACACCTTCAGCGACATACATGTTCAAATAAGGGCCCATACAACCTTATAAATTTGTTTAAATTATCGCATTTGTTTTACTTTGAACTACAAACGAAAGAAATCATACAAAACTGCAAACGATTCTGAGGGAACTACGAAGCGATTTTCGTTATATAAGTGGTGCGACTGTTTTTTTGAAGTCTTAATTATTAATGGTAGAACTACACACGAAAATTGTTACTATAAACAACTACAACAAGATTATAAAAAGTAATTTTTCAAAGTTGGTGCCAGGTTCATGGGCACCATACATGGGGATTTCGTACGTAAAGATAGAAAGGTGGTTATATAGAGAAAGCTGCGCAATAGTACAAATGGTGTTGAGAAATCAAAATATCGGAATAATGTGAGTATTAGGAAAAAGTGAAAATTCGCTTATTTCTTGTTTGTGAGGTTATTTGAGAGATAAACGAAAAACGGAAAATACAAAGCAATTTTTTATTCTTTATTACAAATGGTGGTTTGAAGATCATTTTCAAACTTTATTTTTTAAATACACATCAAGGCCCGAGACCTTAGATAGAGTTACGTTTTCTTTTCTGGATATAAGTTAAGCCGTTGTTTTAAAAAAAAGAGACTTATACGATGGCCGGAACGTAGCCGTGGCTAAGGAAACAGAACAAGGGCGGCAAACATTTTGTGTGTGGTACACGCGCACATGTCAGTCAAAAAAGAGTTTATTTAATAGACATAACCCCCACTATTGGGTAATTGAAAATATTTGGCAACCGCTAAATTAGTTCTATTATTTTTGAACATTCTTTAAAGATACGTTCAACAATCACAAAATGACAGAAGGATTCTGGATAGACTAACGCTGTCAAACGATGCTATCTATATGTTGAGGAGAGTGAAATGCGATCTACTATGGCTCAAAACTTACTCTACTGAGAATCTTAACCAACCACCAAGAAAAACATGTGTTGATTCACATAATGGTTCACTCACAATTTTTTATTTAAATATCCTCAAACACCTGAATGTTAAATCATTAGCAAAATTAGTTGCACAATGTTTTGAACATCTACAATGTGTTCACCATAATCTTCAATGCTGATTAAATATGTTTGTCAAATCGCCGCACATGCATCTGTTAACAATTTTGTAGTTCACTGACGTTAAACAAATATGTTAAAACTATATAAATTCACTGAAATATGCGTTTTCTTTCAATGAGGTTACTTTGGCAATAAATTTAAGTGTACTGATTTAAACGAAAACTGGTTGAATGATGCAAAAAGTTCAAAAATAATATTTTGTTGTGCCACATTTTATTTTCTCAGTGCATGTATGTTTTTGCTTCAAATGTCAGCGTTAAATTGATATAACCTTCAAGTATTCGATATGACATACGAGGTATACACTTAAAATGCGCTCTCATAAACGGTGTGTAAAAAAAAACAGTTTTGTATATTCAACAGCCAATGAGAATTGAGAATTTTTACTAGATTTACGAAGCTGTGATAGATTTGACGATTTTGTAAAAAATACACACGTACACGCACCTAATGTGTTTTGTATTTGTTTTCTCGAATATTGTTTTTGCTTTATGTTTAATTAATCTATAACCATGACTTATGCCTTTGACTAGCGTATGTGTAGAACTAGCCATGGGCAAAATAGAAGAAGTGAATTCCGTTTTAAAACGATTAAGCATACTCGGATTTATTCGCCTCAGGATTGGAGGTTCGTATTGCCTACCGTTTTCCAAGAGTCGACGAAATGTTTAATTGTTGTAAAACCGGATTCACTTCCTCTATCTTGCCCATCACTATTTAAAGCTAAGTAAACTCACGATAAGTTTGCTTATTTGAAATTCACAAACGCTAATTAGATTTATACAAGCGGATTTTTAAACATTTTGGTTAAGAAGAATACAATTGGAAATTTACTATTTCGATTTTTTTTTCTTACAGATAACACGTTTTATATTTGTACACAATGAAATGTACATATAATAATAATAATATTCTTTATTTCAAACTATGGGGAAACCCATACAAAATAACGTCAATTTACAAAGATACAAGAAAATATAAAGACGTACATCAAGAAAATTATTATATAATAATATATAAAATATATAAATTATATTTTGAAATTATTGCATATCTCGATATTATTGGGCAAGTTATTAAATAGTTTACACCCCAACAAGGCTAATTTTTTTTTTTTTGAAAAAGTGTTGTCCGGTGCACTAGAGGCAGCAGATAGTTTGTCTGTCGTACATTATAATCATGCCAATGCAGGTAAAATTCGCATATATTTGAAACAAGCTAACCTTAAGATTACCAATACGTTAAAATTTTCTGTACGTTCAGAGTGTTCCTGCAGGATTCATGATGAAATCAAAAATAATACGAAGTGGCCTCTTTCGCAGTAAAAAAAAAACGATAACGCTATATAGAAGCCCAGAAAGATTTGAAGCATTTTGAGTGAAAGTGAGATAAATAGTAAGTTTCAAGAATATGCGTGTTGCAATCTTTTTAAATTATAAAGGCTAACAATTGTGATAGATGAACAAACCTTATCAATATGGATATTCATTTGAAATCTCGTCATAAGACTCAAATATCAGAGAACATTCAATTCTATCAGTCACCGTTAAATTAAGTTGTAAGCGTTATATTATATTTATTACGGACAAAATACATTTATAATTTCTTTCTCTTCTTTTTAGGTCATAATTTGAAACATGAAGACTAAACAAGCGCTTTATGTCAAAACTCTTTTTAAGTATAATAAAAAATGAAAAAAGTGTAAATTATAATTAAATTTTGTTTAATAAATAACAAATATTTTGTTTACTGATTTTGAACATTATTTTATTTAAAGATTACATTTAAAATAGGATGTTGATATTGTGTTTGGAATACTGTAATTAAAATATTTTAAAGATATTGATTAGCTATAATAAATTAAATAATTTGTGACATTTAAATGTAGGTTTTACATTAACTGGTTTTATGTCTATAAATTGAATATTTCCAGATAATTACGGTTTAAATTTGTTCTTTGTTTAAAATTCTTATGAGGAAGAAAAATGAATAGAATTTAAATGAATCTCATTATTACCTGAAGAATTTCGTAAATGTCGATCTGAAACCCAATATGTATCTAAGGAAAAAAATAATTGTAGGACGACTTTAAGCCACTATACTTGCGTTAATTAACTAACGCTAATTAAAATGACATTTTGACATCTATTTTATAAACTATATGTGATGTTTACCTTTATCAATTTTTGATTTTAAATTTGAATAGATTTGGTTTTGTAGTTATTTGTGCTTTGATAGGCAAATTTGTAATTATATGGTTTGAAAATTTGATTATTTTTTAGGATAATGTTTACATAAGGAATTTTTTAAATTTTGTATTGTTTGCTATGTTTAATTTTTTGTTGATTTATATAAAAGAAAATTCTTTGTTTGAAATTTTGTTTGTAAGAGAATTTGATAATTATTATTCTAGAATATGTTTTGCTTTGTTAATAGTTTGATCGAAAAACTGGCTGTTAATTTTTTGTTGTCAGCAAACAAATAATAACACTAATTTTGAGATGAAGGTTGTGAAGACTTTAATTAGATAAGTTGGTTTAGTACACCATTTAGTTAGAATTTTTGTTATCATTTCTGATGAGTTTGAGTTCTACGCAGTTAATAAAAACGCATACATATTTCACACTATATAATTAAATTTTATACTAAATCAATATTTTATATTTAATTACAGAAATCAAAAAACAATAATCAAACATCCTATTTTAAAACGTAATCTTAAATAAAACATAATGAAATATAAAATCCTAGTAAACAAACAATTTGGTCATTTATTAACAAAAATGTTATTTAATTACACTTTTTACATTTTATAATTAATAACCTGGAAAAAGTTGGAAATAAAGCGAAACGGTTGTAATAGTCCCCATCGTTTTCATATTTATGACTAAAACCAAAAAAAGAAAATAAAAATTATATACATGATCAAAATGAAACTTAAAAAACATTTAGTTTGTCATTATTAATTTGTAAATTATTGATGGGAGCTCACACACTCTACACACAAGGAATCTGCAATTCAAACATCAATTGACTGATTAAAATATAATATCCGCAGCATGAGCCAAAATTGTAGCTAAGTTTAGTGATAAAAAATCATTAATAAGATTAGAAAGAAAGATCCGAACAAGCTCTGTGGAACACCTCTACTACAGTGTATATAGATGATTTCTTATCACTACTTTCCGTTTCAGATTTGACAAATCTTGAACAAGCGAAAAATTGCCTCTAATACCGCAAGTATTTAATTTTTTAGTAAATATAAGATCAATTTATGAAAGCACGAATATTAATAAAATATAGCAAGCACGACGATTGTATCAATAATGGGGGAAACTGATTATAAACTTGTACAAGGCAGGGTTAAACACCGATTAAGCAAGGAAACCAGCTGGAATAATAAAAACAAATTTTATTAATTAAGCTATAATTTCATTCATCAAAGATTCATATATTTTAGAAAAGGCAGTAAAATACTGATAGGACGATAACAGTTTGGGTTGTCCTTTTATAAACGAGAATTACGTTTGCAAGTTTTAGTATTGAGGGAAATATGCCTCTCTGAAAAGAATAATTCATTAAATAAAATGAAGGTGCTAAGACATTAAGTGCGCATTTCTTAAAAAGGGAATGAAATGTCGGCGGGTGGAGTACTTAATAACCTTCAATCTATTTTCATAACGAGCATAAAAAAACAATTGAAATACTAATGAACTGCTAAAATTTAAAGTTGATAAATTAACATTGAAGTAATCCTCAGAAAGCATACACAGATTTGTGCATATTCTGCATTGCAACTTCTCTGAGTGCAGAAGAATGAATATGTTGGTTACTATATGTTTATCAGTGTTCACACCTTATAGTTTATTGTTCCATTGCCACAAGTTTATCCATAATTTGCGACGGCCGCCATATATAAATACTTAATACAATAACACAAAAGTAATTTATTGTTCGGTAGACTGACCTTTCTCAGAGACCAACAGCGTGAAATCCTAAACTTCGTTATCGTAACAGCAGCAAACATGACAAATTAAATCAAAGGACGGACGATCGGACTACAGCGAACGCCCGGCCAATCCCAGAAACAATGGGATTAAGCGACCGGAGCCGCTTACTTCGTTGGTCTTGCTGATGGCTTTCCATTTTTTTGCAGGCCGATTGCTTTCTTTCTTCGGCGATTTTCTCCGGCGATATGCTTTATTAAATTCCGCTTAAGTAGTGACCGGAGTACGTATAAAGAAAGCAAAAAAAAAGAAAACGAGAGAGGAAAATAAATAAATCTTACGACCCTATAGGGGAAATTCGGAGCTCTATCTGTTGCCGAAGAGAACGATGAGTTTGTTTTTCTTCCCTTTATTTAGAAGAATAGAGGAAGTGAAAGTAATTTTATAAAAAGAATATCTCCTTAATTTGAATTGATTTTCTACGGTTTGTTTGTTAACGTTTTACTGATTTTACTTATCTTTAAGCAATAATATGTTTGTGTATTTACTTGTTCTAAAATTACCTGTACCGACCTCAATTATATAGATTATTATAGAATATTTATAAATGGCTTGATAAAAGCTGATAAGATTCGATGAAACATCATTGATACATATACAAACGCTAGCAAATTACCGATAAGTACTTTCCCCTTCTCTGCGAATTTTGGAAAATAAAAGTGCAGTAGTGATTTGATAATCACATTAAATACCTCCAATTTTCTGAATCGAAGCATATGTGAATTGTAAGGTGAGTCTCCAAACCAAAAACATTATTTTTTTGGAATAAACTTTTACCGTCGACAGTGCAACCAAACAAGCATTTCAATCTGAGCGCAACATTGCGAAGTGAAGTAAAATGAGGGAAAAAATAATAACTGCACTAGCAACCAACTAAATTTGCTTTTGAAAAATGTAGATCTCTATATTTGGGATCTTGAGTCATAACTAGGGCAAACCAAAACCTATCTTTTTATGAGAGAGCCGCAAACAAAATATAAATGCAATATTGATATTTTCTATATGATTTTTTTAAAAGCCACTGCATAGTAATTGTAGTAAGTTACTATAAACCGCAAAAAAATCTTGTCGCCGTGTACATCAATACAAAATAAATATCTTGTATTCGACAGCGGACTGAGCTCGAAATTACGGGAAACCTCCATTGGCGTAACTACTGTACTTAAAATATTATTCAGAATATACATATGTAGGTAAAATGAAATATTATGTATATATGTTTTTTTTGGTATGTATGTGTGCGTTGTTAATCTTGTGACCCTTGAAATGTATGACCAACATTGACGGCTTTCTTTTCTATGGTATATGTGGTATGTATGCACAAAAAGCCCTGACTTGTTCTACGCCACTGCGAATTGAAAATAATCCTCGCATAAAATATAAAATGCTTCACCCTGGTCATAACCATTTACTTGTAAGTAAGCTCTTTCTCATTTACTTTCATTTGATGTGGGCCTAGAACATCTGACAGCGATACATTTTCACTGCGTGTGAATAATTTATTGTACTTCACTGAGTAGTAATTCATAAAGTGAAGGTTTTCCGATTTATTTAGCAACTTACGATATATTTTCTTGACACATAAAAATTTTCGAATTTGAAAAAAAAAATATGGGGGTGGAAGTTGTTACCGGTAAATAATAATTGTGAGAGTGAAACTAACTATTGTCGCTATTCTTTAGTACTACTAAAAAAGTTAAATATTTATCTTAACTTTGATAGGTGTTTTAATTTTGGAGATATTAAAGCGAATAGCAAAACGTAGTGTTCATTGAAAACCATGGATTTACCTGCTATGAAACATTCCGTTGTTCTTACACTACATCAGTTTATAAACCCACCAAGTTTGATTTAAATCGGTGAGAAACTTATGTATTATGTTCCCTTGTTAGTGGTAAGAACATAAATGCCTAAAATTTAACACTATAAAAATGTTGAAATGACCTTTTCATTTGTCTGAGTGTACTTTATTTGTGAAAAATGAGATTAAATACCAGATCTATATATTAAATACTAGTATGTACATATACAGTAGAAGCAATTCCAAATACAAACAAGAACCTGTGCTTTATACATGTAACGATGCATGTAATAGTTCACAATCGTGGATTTCTGCAGTATATGACTTTTGCAGGTAGGTTGTTGAAAGGAAAGACGTGTTGACAGAGAAGAATTTTCAATTTTTTTTATACCTTTTTGTTACACCGTTGAAAAATTGCAAGTGCCTCAATTTAAGTACAAATTATTATTATTCCTTTATTTGCGTCTTTTCAAAAAGCGACCTTATCTTCCCCCGGTAACTTAGTTCTTACGGATATTATATTACTTTTCTGGGAACTGCATGTGATAACGCATGCATCAGCTTTAGTACTGTCTTACATGAAGTGGAAACACAGATAAGGTTGCTTTACAATTACATCATAATATATTATATAGAGTTTATTAAAAGTTAAACAATTTGAATTAATAGGGTAATTGTAAAGTAATAAAGAGAAAATACAATAATGCATAACATATGTACAGCTATCATTTTGAAGATTTGTATCTAAAACTTTTAAAGGTATCTATTATTTTTTTATCTATATTTTCTATTATATTAATATATGCAAATGTATATCTAATTGCAATAATATGTGTTTGTAAATATTCATATCCCTCCATATATATTTCCAGATTATTATGAAGCCTTTGTGGAGGCTTTAAGCTTAGAATTTCTTGGAAAGCAAATTCTTATATGTGGGGATTTTAATTGTCTTAAATTCACTAATACTGATTTCACTGACCGCAAGTACTTCGTTCCTTTTAACTTTATGAATAACCTAAAACTCACGCCAATACAACAATATTTTCAAAATTACTAGTAGATTGATAGATTGATCTTGCGTTTTCTAATATTAACTGCTCCAGCTTTAAAATACTGAATTAAACGAGTTTTAATCCATCTTATTTATTACACTTATTTGATCGATGTTGAACGTAACATATTAACTGATCCGAATTCCTTTTGGCAATATATCACACTCAAGCGTGGTCCATTTCGCATACCTGGATGTATTTGCTGTAACAATGCAACTTTGGATAAACCTACTGATACTGTTCAAGCTTTTGCTGAAGTGTTCTCTACTGCTTCTCAACCTCTTAATACTCCAACACCTGTTATTGGGTACTCTCTACCTCTAGATGTAGGTCATTTTACTTGTGATGAAGTATTATCTGCTATGAAAAAAACTGAACCTAGTATGACTACAGGACATGATACATTACCATCTTTTTTTAATTGCGATTGTGCTCCCATGTTGTGTCAGCCGCTTAAGCAAATATTTAACCTTGCTTTGCAAAGTAATACATTTCCGAAGTGCTGGAAGATTGGTAAAATAAGGCCGGTATTTAGGAAAGGTGATTGTAACTGCATAGAAAATTATAGGCACATTACTGGTCTCCTGATATGCAGCAAGTTCGTTGAAATCCTGCTGCCCAGTAAAATATTTGCTTGCGACAAACCTTACTTGTCAAGTTACTAAAGTGGATTCTTTCCTAAAAGATCAAACTACTACAAACCTAATAGAAATTACACAATTTATCAGCGAATATCTTCATGATAAGCAGCAAGTTGATGTCTTATATTCTGATTTCCGAAAGCCATTTGACATAATTAATCATTCGTTATTCATATCTAAATTATCTTCTATTGGCTTTACCCCTAAACTCATATCATTTATATACAATGATACTTACATAACCGATCTTCCTATATTCAATTTAATGATTTTACATATGCTCCATTTTAAGTTTCAGTTGGGGTGCCTGAGGACTCCAACTTGGCACCACTCTTTTTTCTTAATATATATATATTAATGCCCTGGACTGATTGGATTGTATAGTGTTGGTTTATGCAGATGACTTTAAGATCTATAGTCGTATAACATCTATAGCTGTTTGCTAGGCTTTATACAGGAATTTGGACATCATAGAGGACTGGTGTGGTACTAACAGTATATGCTCAAATCTTAGCAAGTGTACGATACTTTACTTCACCAAAAGTTTGAACACCTACTTTTTCATAGACAATACGCACCAGTTGGAGATACCAAGTATTACACAATTTAAAGAACTTGGTGTAATTTTCGATCATCACTTAACTTTTTCCCCTCACATCACTTCCTTGTGTTGCTTCTGCATCTCTAAGGTTCATTATACGGTCTTGTAGAGATTTGTCTAACACTTTAACATTTAGCATGTGTACTGTTCTGAGTTGGAGTATAGCCTTTTGTTTGGTAGTCGTACTATCTTTACCGACAGCTGCTCATCGAGCGAATTCAGAAAAGATTTCTTATATTCATGCCGTTTAAGCTTGATGTATTTATCCTGCTCGCGGGACAGATTATACCCTCTTGCTGCATAGACATGACCTCCGTCCTCTTTCTCAGAGTAGAGATGAAATCACTGCAAAATTTCTTTTAAAATTAATACATGGTAGCATTGACTCACCTTCGCTTCTTAGTCAAATATCTTTCATTGTCCCTAACTGTAGTTCTAGGACATGCGCTTCTATTGCTTGCTACTATTAGAGCTCGCGCTAACATTATTATTTAATGACCCTTTCTATTCATGTATTTAACTGTAATTATTAATTAGCTATTTTCGATTTATTTTCTTTTCCGTTAGGTTTCTCCGTATATTACTTGTTGTTTTTTTTGTTTTAACAGAATGTTTTGTTGAATATTAAATAAAAAAGGAAATTCCAATGGAAATGTTATAAAACGTTTAACACATACGTGTAGTATATATAATACCCTGCAATAACTGTAATAGCGTATACATAGGAGAAGAAAAAACATTTATCAAAGCGTCTTAGGGGACCTAAATATTGTAAAATCATCACTGCACTTAAAACACGTGACAAATGAAAATCATTCCTTTTAATTTCGAAAAACACCCAACTATTAAGTAAAGAAAACAAATATAAATCACGAAGTTTTCTAGAACTCATACACAAAAAAAAAAATAACGCAGTTAACGATAGTTAAGAAATTACAAACCTATCAAATGTATATGTGTTTTCCCATAATGTAATTAAAAATCATGTTTAGTAATATATTCGACTCTATATAGATTTTAACATTTTAGCATTCAATTACATTTATTACGCTCTGTAAACACTTTAAAATATTAATACTTGTAAAACATTAATAACGTTATATACAAACAACTTTTCACTCACAATAATATAAAATCACAGTACAATTTTACATATCCTGCATTATTTCCATTCAATAACGTGAATAAAATGCAGCATAATAAATTTAAAAAATCAAGTTAGTGAATATCAAATTAATATTAGTATTATTCAAATTATTGCAGCTAATAAATAAAAAAAATTAAAAACAAGAAAAAGGTTAGTTTTTAATTGAATTATAGTTATGGATATTTTGAAAATAGATGAAAATTTTAGTTGAAAGAAAAAAAATGTTTAAGGTAAGATAATAACAAAAAAATAACTCCATTGTCTCATAATAATACTCAATATTGTATAGTTTAAAATTACGAAAACATTACGATTTTAATGTATTGTTCTGTGTATTTCAGTTATTTAAAATATGATAAAGCACGATGTGTTTGTAGTTTCTTATGTAGTATTAGCTGGCATTTTCTATTAAATTAATGGCCTCTTTTTTTTCTCGTAGTAATGGTGTTCCCAAATGTATAATTGCACACTACACTGTTGAAAATTTTTACACTTTTTTGACTTAATTTAATAGTCAGGAGAGGTCCACACTCTTTTCGTGTTATTTTGTCGAGAACTATAGAAGTTTAAATTTGACGAAGCAAAGATAGTCAAGTATTGTCTATTGCTAAGGGTTATTTTGTCCAACTGACACGTGGAATTATAAAATACTTCTAGTCACATTTTATTTGATCTAGACTAGACAAATTTACTAGCTGTTTAACCAAATGAATGCGATCTATTGGGTGTTTTAACACCATTTTCTAAACACAACGTCTTTTTAATATGCAACTCCTATTTCTTAGTGCTATAATATTCTCTCTTTAAGACGTTTTCTCAATTATTAATTATTATTATTAAGTATGCAAAACCACTCATTCACAAGTTTTGGTTTCAACTAAACGTACCAATTTTAAAATGATTTTTTGAGAACCATTATAAAATTAAGTGAATGTTTATGCTATTTGATTCAAGTCTAAACTAAATGCGTAAATAGATGTTCCCAATACATCTTTAAGATGTTGAATTTTTTTATGCCCACTGGAATTAACGTTTAATAACACGAGGTTACACTTTGCAAGTCAGTCACATTTGGTGGTTTGTTTGGATATGTTAATACGGAGAATCAAACACGAAACAGATACACGTGCAATGCAGGTGGTGCGTATAATGCAATACTGTATTAGAATAGGTGGGGTTTCTATATTTCTATTCCGAGGGAAAAATTCTGATTGGTTGACCGCTTCTGAATGTCTAGAAAATAGTCAATCCTATATCTAAACAAAAGAATTCCACACGAAATTCTAGTCATTTCTGTTCTATTAAATACTCGTAGTCAACTCGTCTGGCAAAGTTTGGAAAAATCAACACTAAAATATTTGACTAGCGCAAAATTAACGCCAACACCGTAATATTTTCAACAGTGTAATGTTGTTTTTTTAGTTAGTAACTATACTGATAATATAGCAAACGGATTGTAGCAAATTTTTAAGATAAGATGCATTTGAATGTTCCTTCGATGACGACTCCGATTGTGTTTTCTGTTGTTGCATAAATTAGCAACACAAAATGATCAGGCACAGTATTAAAATGCAAAAAATAGTACTGGTTACTGTCTGCTTATAGCAATTTAAGTATGATGTGACTGGACGAATTTATAATTGTTGTAGTAAATACCTACTACCACCATATATTTGTTTTATGTATGAGGATAATTGTCTCTATGTAGGTACGAAGAATTTCTACTTTTGCCGTAATATATTATAATATAAATATAATTTATATTTATTTGTTATATTTGTAACTATTCTACCATTTGAATATATAAACTATAATAATTCGATTAATCCAAACAGACTGCAGGGTGATATGAAGAGGCACGTTGGAAAGTAGCGCAAATGCAATAACGCATAAATCAAAGTTGCCGTTAATACTGGGATTACGCAAATGCATAACACACCAAATTTACATCCTAAATTTATAGCTATAGTTTCGCATCACGGCCTGTTCTCCACGTGAGTGAATAATAATTTCGTCCAATGACCCGAGGGAGGTTAACGCGAAACAAATCTCACCAGCTATTATCACAAATATAATTCTGCGGATCTGCCGGCTAGAATATGGTTAATTACGCCGAAAACAGTTTTCCCAACGCAAAGCAAATAAAACAGAGTGGAACTTCTCTTCTTCGAGGCGGATGGATCGTCACGGCGGCCTCAATGTACATTATTCCCTATTGACTTTAGAACATTAACGCAAACTTTCACGGGGTTGGTCGGCTCAAGGCTTCGGATATCTTTTTCCCGAGAACAAACAGAAGTAGAGCAGCAGCTTTTCGCCGACGACGCGTTGCTGAATTTGAGGTATTGGGATGGGAGTCATTATGTATTCCCTCGTTTTAGATCCTTTGATATTCTCTAGCGCTGAAAGGTTGGAAATGAATCCCGTGCTAGTTAAAGTGGGACTCAAAGCGGTGGGTGTGAGCTACTGTGCGGCAGTTTTAGATTTTTCACATCTCCCGCTAGACATGCAATCGTTAGAAGGAAATTATTGTCATGTTTTCGACCTAAAATTGCCGCTTCGTAGCTATAACAGTGTAAGGGTAATAACTGTCATTTCCGAAACGTTTGAAATATTGTGAAACCATGAAACATTGCGTAAACTAAATCACACACTTTATGGCAAACTGAAACACACACAAACCTACGTAAACTAAAAAGTAAACATCAAATCGATATATATGTAGTCAGTACACATCTATTCAAACAGCTGGATGAGAAATTAACTGCTCCTCTTACATTTATTTCCATTACATGCCTTGCAGGAGGGGCATTTCTAGATTTATTGAAAGTAGGAAAAGTGTCACTAATTCTGCCGGCAATATCTTAACATATTCGAACAAGCTATTGCTTCCAGAGTGATTGCTTATTTTGAGCGTAATACCTGCCTAATGAAAACAGCGGTCAACGGTAACCGAATATTGGAGATTATTAACCATATTTACGACTTGGATATGGTCAATATGCAAAGATGATATTACTCAACCTGAGCAAGGCGTTCGATTCAGTATGTCATAAAATTTATTGAAAATGCGAACACCCGAATATTCCGAAGCACGCCGCTCTTATGCTGGATGAAGCGACGATACGAAATGTACCGCCGAGGCAGTGGTGTTCCGTCTACCGATTTTTTCGGTAGATCTACCGAATTTTATACCTACTTCCCGATCTACCGAAATGCGCTTTGAATCTACCGATTTTAAAAAAGCGCCAACATATTGCAATTTTTGACAGAAAATAAATTTCTAGCGTATTTATTAGCTACACTGCATAATAAAACGATGATTACGAATGTTTTACAATGGCTTATAGGAACCATTAGCCGGCGTCTCGTCTGTCTGACCGTCTGACGTCTAAAGAAAATGTATATAAAAACAAATACATAGTTGAATTGATCTACGTAGTCATAGAAGAATCTAAAATTATGTCATGTTATGCGATGTGTGCGTGACATTTAAATGAAATAAAAAATGTTTAGATTAAAGAAACGGAATGAGATTGCTAGGTACAAAGATACAATAACAAAGATTGTTGATTACACACCCTTACTCAACAGTTTTGTTTTTAAAAATATACATACTACACGCGCATTGAATCGTCCATGCCTAAAGTATAGGACATAAATATCAAATTATGTATTTACTAAAGGCCGCTTTTTTATGTCGCACTGCGTTGAGCGCCTGAAATCGTCTTGAATTTATTTTCCAACGATGCCTTTTCTATTATGTCTGTGTATGATCTATATCAACAAGTAAAAATTTGTTTATTAAACTCAATATATATGTATGTCTTAAAAACCCTTAGACCTTACACTATAAACATTTTAATATTGACTACACATAATAAATCTACTTTTACGGCAATCCCGCGGGGGTTGGCGCGTGCCCCAAGTTTATAAATAGTAGTCAGCCGCAATTTTTGCCCCATTTAAAATTTGAAATCGTGTTTAAACTCTCGTGCAGTAGTATTATCTCTTTGATTACTACTAATTAATAATGGATAGTGGTAGTGGTAGTGAACCTGTGGCAGGCCCTAGTCAGCCCAAGAAATCAAAATATGCCCAAAATTACAAAGAAGAATGGGAGAATATACAAGAATTTAAGGGATGGCTTAGCAAAAGCGACAAAGGAAAAACTTTTGCTAGGTGTAAAAGTTGTGACAAAGATATTAATATTTCCAGTGGTAAAGACGCTTTAATTAAACATAAAAATTCAAAATTTCATTGCGAGAAATTAAAAATAATAAGTAGTCAGCGAAAAATAAGCGATTTTAGCGTTAATTTATTTGAAACAAGACAACTGAAAGAAAATATTGCTGAAGGTAAAATATATAATATATACATATATAAATTCTGCTAATCTGAGGCTATACTTTTCAGCTGAAATACGATTGTCAGCTTTTATAGCGGAACACAATCTTCCATTTTTGATAATGGACCATTTACCAAAAGTGATTGCGAAAATTTGTCCAGACTCCAAAATTGCACAAGGGTTGGCCTGCGGCAGGAAAAAAACTACAGCTATCGTGCGAAATATATTAGGGAGCGAATCGTTCAACAACTTGTGTGAAGATTTGAGAAGAAGTAAATTTCCCCTTATTATCGACGAATCCACCGACAGGGCAACGCAAAAGCATCTGTGTCTAGTTGTAAGGTATTTTAAAGATAATGTTATAAAAGATAATTTTCTCGGTCTTATACAGTTAAGCAGTGCAGACGCCAATACGCTGTACGATCATATTAAAAGTTTTTTTTCAATAAATTCAATTCCGTACAAAAACAATATGATTGGATTTGCCGCAGACGGAGCAAACGTAATGATGGGAAGCCATCATTCTGTTAAAACATTGTTGAAAAGCGATATTCCCGATTTATATATAATGAAATGTATATGCCATTCATTTCATTTGTGCGCTTCGTACGCGTGCCAAAAACTTCCTAAACACGTGGAGGATCTTACCAGAGACATTTTTAATTATTTCAGTTCAAGTCCAAAAAGAATTACCGATTTCAAAGAATTTCAATTATTTTGCAACATTAAAATTCACAAGATTCTTCACCCTTCACAAACAAGATGGTTATCAGTACATCAAGTTGTACACCGAATATTAGAACAATTTGGTGCTTTACAATTGTATTTTACAAATGCTGTGGTCGAAGACGATGTTTCGGCTGCAGACAACATCCTCCAAAATTTAAAAAATCCATTAAATAAACTCTTTTTATTATTTCTTGATTATGTTTTACCATATTTTAATAACTTGAATCGCGAAATGCAATCTGAAGCTCCAAAATTACATGTCATGTACAGTAATATCTGCAATATTTTACGTACAGTTGGTGAATTGTTTTTTAAAAAGAGAATATATAAGCATAACACCCATTGAAGATATTGATTTTAAAAATCCTAGAAATTTTTTACAGTTGGAGAATATATAATTGGGATCAAACGTTTCTGTTTATTTGCAAGAAACTAATCTAAGTACTGAACAAATTCATTTTTTCAAACTGCGCTGCTTGGATTTTTATATCGAAAGTTGCGTACAAATAGTTTCACGGTTTCCCTTAAAAAATAATCCAACCCAAATGTTTAATTTTATCAGTCCTGCAGTAGTTAAAAATGGATCTATAAGTTCTATTGCTAACATCGGGTCACGTTTCCCAAATATAATATCCCTTCAAGAGCTACAAAATTTAGATTCAGAATGGAGATTACTTCGTAATAATCAGGAATGTCAGTCATTTAGTGACGACGTTTGTGAATTTTGGACAAATGTGCAGCAAATTACTGGAGTGATGGTAGATCGTTATTTCCAGTTTTAAGTAAATTTGTACAAAATGTCTTAGGCCTTCCACATTCTTCGGCAAATGTGGAAAGAATTTTTTCTGCAATTAACCTGATGAAGACAAAACAAAGGAACAAACTGACAACGGAATCAATTACAGGTCTTTTACATACAAAGGCGTATATAAATCGGGAAAGTTGTTTCAATTTTGCGATTGACAAAAAATTAATTAAAAATATGAATGACAAAACTTTAAAAAACCTTCCTGAAGGTGAATAAAAACCTTGAATGTTAGATTTCTTTTTTTATAAATTTATTTAATCATACACGTATTTAGTTTTAGATAGATATTTTATAGATATTGTTGTACAGAGGACATTGTTTTGTTAATATATGAATTTGTTAATTTTTTTTGTTATTTTAATTATTAACTACCTCAATAAAGTAATTGTTAAACGAATTGTCTGTTTTTAATTTCAAATTCAAAAGTGTACATGTGATCTACCGAAATCTACCGAATTTTTCCGAAGATATCTACCGATTACAGAGGAAGTCGACGGAACAACACTGCGCCGAGGTAGTCTGATTTGGGAAACGCAACGCAACGCATTCATTCAAAATGAGCGTATTTACAAAAATTACGTAGTGTCTACCTATCTAGTTAGAAATAAAAAAAAATAATCTCATATCGATCGCATTCGAAATAGTCATTAATAAATTATTTGTCTCTTGTTTTTTTTCAAGTAATATTTGAATACCTACCTCTGCTAGTAATTGCTCCTGATATTTTCCGTAAACGTCAGCACAATAATTGATGTTTGTTTGAAATTGTTTTTTAATGGAAAGCAAAAGAAGAACTTGATTAGTGATTAGAGGAAACAATATTAGTCCCAGCCAAACAAGTGCTTAAATAAAAATGTACAATCAATACACAACATAACTAATTATAGCAAAAGTACACCAATAAGTAGATATAATAAATAATGGCATGAATACGTCCGCCTAACGGTAACCCATCTGCCTCCCTGTGCAGCTCCTATTCGACAACTGCTTATTCACCTACTCTTAGCGCTAGATATTACGTCCCCATTCCCGATTTTTACGATGCCGGTAATTCACTATGTATCTAGTGTTTGGGGTTGATTCGGTTTTAGCTGTATATTTTGCATGCTGTAACCTATGTGCACGAAAACAAAGGACTGTTTACCTTAAATGATCGTCACCACTCTAATGGAACCCGTACCAGAGGTAACATAAGACTGCCGTTCCAGAGATTAACTTGCTCACAAAAATCCATGAATCGCTATAATCATATACGAGCTCACTCTCCAAGACATCAACCATATTCACCAGATTCAAGAAACAAGTCAAAAAAACTATTAGTTGATGGGAAGTATTACCCAGTGGAAGAAAAGATTAAAGCTTAGACGCTGTTCTTTGCGACAGAACTGATAAAAAGTAGGTCAAAAACACATGAAAACACCGAATTGAATTTAGAATCGAACATCCAAACACGTACATGGTTTTAAAGTTATAATCAGAATCTTTTTTGCAGCTGGAAAAAAAATGTATGGAGGGAAGTTGGCATTCACTCTTATTAAATTGTTTTTTTTTTTTTTCTTTTTGTAGGGATCATTTGATATGGAGTCTTTGGAAACGCTACATCCTCTTAGGTTTCTGTACTTAATCCTCGTCCTGTTGTTTCATTAGGTGGTCTTGAATCCTATAAGTGTGCTTCTATAAGCGTAGCTAAGGTATCTTCCCTAGGCTAGTGTTCTGTTTTTCAGATTCGTTCACGTGTCATTTTGTAAACTCTCCTAAGTTTTCGAGGTGATGTGACATTTTATTATAACATTAAGACCTCTGCCGGCAGTACCGGTGAGAAGGAACATTAGGAACATTGTCAACCTTGCGAGTCAAGCAGCAATATGAATATGTTGAATGGGTGACCGTTCGAACAACACTTCTCGGTAGCTCGATGTGCTTCGGCACCCTAAGCAACGGACTTTCAAGACCTGTAGTGCTGAATTATGTATTTATTAAGGCCTCTATTGCCTCGCTATTGTGAAACTCGTTCGGATGGCGAAACATAATTCAGTGAGGGATGTTGCATGGCCAAGATCTCTTGTTTTTCGACGTTTTGTTTGATCTCAACTTATTTCAAATTAAACTATTGAATGTTTTTGATGCTTCTTATTAATTTTGCCATTAATTGTAATACCATACGAGCCATCCCAAATGCAAGGGGTTATACACGACCTCGTAGGTACGAAACGCACGCCGTAGTAGATGTGGTTCTGTGTGTGTATATATCCTCTTAACCATTCTCGATTACATATTAAAAATATGTAATACCTTCAGCCGCCTTGACCCAACGAGCTCGAAATTTGCATTTAAAATGGGTTAATTTATTCGTCATTCGGCATACACCTCTCGTTTTTGCAACTGTTCGCATAGGAATTTAAAGCTTTCCTAGATTTTTTTTTGTTATTGTAGGAACCGTCTGAGATGTAATGAATGAAATATTGCAGCCTTTTAGCTTTTTGTATTTAGTCTCTCATTTCTTTTACCCATTAAATTATACCAGGAATTCCAGTATCTGCTACCATAATATGTTTTAGTTTCGGTAAATTGCATCAGTACCCTGCACTAATCTGTACAGATCTCTGGCTGATTATATTATTCAAAGTAATCGTCTGAGTTCATTTTTGAATCGCCAAAAATTGCCTGTCTTTTTGCGCCTAAAGTCTCGCATTCACATAGATCGTGGTAAGCGTTCTTTGTCATCCCGTTACATTAATTTTCTATAGGTGTCCTTTCAATCTCTCAAAGTGCTTCAGTCTCCTATTTCCATGAATTTCTTTGGTGGTACTATTCCGGTGTTCTGTATGTTTCTCTTTAAGCCAACTGCCTATCTGCTGTCGTGCTGTTTTTTTTCTAGAAACTCCTAGAACTCGTGCAGGATCTATTAATGAAGCAGATAATCCCTTACTTGCTAACTCATTGGCTTTTTCATTTCCTTCCATTGACGAATGTTCGAGCACCCACAATAAAGTGACTTTGTTCCGGTCTGTCAGGTTCTCGAATCCGTTCTCAAACGTGTCTTAATTGTAATTGTGTTCACGGGAACATTCTACAATAGTTAACTTTTTTATTTTTAGAGATTCAAAGTCAGTTAAATGGAGACACTTCGTGTACTTTTCCATCTGCATTTCGTGCTATGGCATAAAAAACAAAAGAGCGCTTGGTTGCTAAGATACGACTAAAGCATGTATTTTTTAAAATGGACACCCGGTATGTTTTTACATCTTTGAGTTTCTCTAATCATTGGCTACAACAAAGTATAAAACGACTTTTCTGTAAAATCACGATTTCGAGAGTTATAAAGAAAATCACGCCCAGTTCATTCGAAGTGTTTACAAAACATTCTACAATTGCCAATTTTTTTGTTTTTAGAGATACAGAGTCGGTTAAATGGCGAAAGTTTTTATACTTTTCCATCTGCATTTCGTTAGCCTTTTAAAATCGAAATACATTCGATACACACAATCGAATACATTGAGAAAAAGATTTCCTTGTCGTTAATAAATATGCATTAATCCAAATAAATTATTCTTTTAGATAGCAAATACATATTTTTATTAGGTCCTAAGAAAAAAAAATAGTGATTTAGGTAGGAAATTCCTTATCAAAAATATAGCTTTGAGTTGAAAATAATCGACATCAGTCGCAAAGTAAAATTTCTTTAACAAATTACTGAATTTCTGAAGAAAAATTTTTCTCCTCACGCAGAATTCGAAAAATTCCTCCTAATTACAGTTATAAGCAGAAATTCATTAATTTGTTAATTTCTTACTGTAAAAAGCTTGCAATTTTTGCGTAAAATTTCTTTGTTTGGAATGACTAAATAAATAAATATTTACTTGATTGTAAGAAACGTAATTAGCTTGAAATTAACAAAGCATATTTTTACACATTAAACAATTATTGGTATAATTCCTGCATGAATTTGGGACTCTAAAACAGTACAGCTATTTTATTTTTCGAAGTAATATTTCTAACTATAAGTAATCCTTCCAAGTTTTTTCATGTACTCTGAAATACTCACAAGTAGAATTTCTAAGGTAGTGATAATTTCCATACAAGTTTTACCTGTTTAAAAGTAAAATTACAAAGAAAAATTCAGTATTTCTAGTTTTTTTTTCCTAACGGAAAGGCAAAAAAATGTCGAAATGAAAGCGCTCTGTTAGAATTTATTTAATAGGATTTAATGCATAAAAGACAAACAAAATATGAAAATTGCCCCAAAACTACTGCGCGCAAGTTGCCAGTTGCCTCTCCACATTGGCGGTTAGTTTGCAGAAATCAAGGACCGCCGTATGCAATGCGAAGTTCCTAAGAAATATTTATCTGGCAAGTAATAGATAAACATTTGATGGCTATGTCTGCCATGTAGAAAACATATATCAAGTATGAAAAGTTAGTGTAATGAAATAGGAGAAGCGTCATCTTCACGGCAATTTCTGTACTCGTAGAATATGTTTAACGTATTTGCTACTATAGGCCAGAAACTTTGCTATTATATGTTTAGAACATCGTCACGTGATGATCTACAGCTTTGTAATATAATAATTTTGGCGTAAATCTACTACTACTTTATCTGTAACCGTGCCGACTTTGTATAAAAAACAGAGAAGGATTCTACATATTTCTTTCAATTCAAAATAATACCATTCAAAGAATGGTATTACTTCAATAAAATAAATGCGTGTTAACTAAAAGAAATACCTTTTAAATGAAAGAAACGATTCTTTTAAATAGGGGCGAAAAAATATTGCTTTAATTTAAAGAATTCTTTTTATTTGTGTATTACTACTCTGTAACTATACCGACTTTGTATAAAATAGTTTCTTTAAGAAAATCGTACACAACAAACAAATAATTTTTGCTGTTAAGGTATTTATTTGAATGAAGGATATTATCTTAAAGAAATAATTTGATCGCTTCAAAGAAAAGAGTAATTAGTAATTACTTTATGCTTAACTGTAATTTTTCAAATTGTAATAAATTTTAAGTTTTTTCCTGGGAGATTTTACTATTTTTCTTAGCAATATTACAATGCTAAAGATTTTTTTCTAAGAAATAGAAATTCTCCATTAATATTCGCATGAAATACACGTATATTTCCAACATTTCGAAATTTTCTTAAATTTCCGTACATTTACCAAGGAAAACTACCTAAATTTTTTAGTCTCTAGTTTAATAATTTGTTTATCTGACCCAAATAAACTATTTTATTAAGCGTATTGTATAAAGATTCAAGCTGTTGTCCACAGTATCGTTTCGCGTTCATAGGGCTTCTGTAAATATGAAATTACAGGCGTACGGATTGACGAAAAAACAGTCAAAACCACTGCTCGCCAGTTGCCCGTTGCCCCTCCACATTGGTGATTGATACAAGGGCCACCGTATGCATTTGATAACAGTTCCTAAAAAATATTTATCTGGCAAGAAATAAATATGTGCAATTTATTTGAATAAATGGTATTATTTTAAAGAAATAGTTTGATCACTTCAAGGAAAGCAAGTAACATTAACTTTAAGTTACTATATCTAATTCAAATAAGATTTCTCTATATGAAATAAAATTTAATATGTATTTCTTGCGGAAAATAATCTTTTGTCATAGCGTAAAACTAACAATTAACAATGTCAAAAAAAAAAAAACGTGAACAAATGTGAAATACTCAATCAATTATTGGCAAGATACACTTGCTTCTAATTCGTATTAAAAGTGGATAACAAGTATTTTAGTCAAGCCATTTATGTAATTTTATTGCGCTACAACAAACATGGTGATTTAAAATACACGTGTTCCAGCAAATAGGCCACCATAAAAGGGGAAAATATATGTAAAGTTTCAAAAAAATAAAGTTTTGATGGTATTTGTAATGATATGCAAACCAAACTCGCAGATATTTTACAAATTTTATAGTAGATAAATGATGAACTCTAGAAAATAGTATCGTTAAATGCAAAAATAATAGGTTATTTTAAAAATTACAGATGCTCAGAGGTCAGCGTACGAATAATTTGGTTTGCACATTCACTGTCAAAACTGCGAAGGCTATATAAATCAAAATTAAGTGCGCTATTTGACGAAAAACGTTTCAATATATAATGTGCCCAAATTCACCTGAGTTTACCAAAAGTATTAATATTTAATCAAAATGATGTGTGCGTTCATTCACCGGGCTTCTCATCCCATAAAACTAAACATATGTTCTTAAAGGGATCACACTATACGTGACTATTTTAAAAGTTTCGATTTTCTACTAAAGGTTAAAAAAATCTAATCAACCAAAGGCAGCGAGACACGCTCTTAATAATGCAAATCGGCTAGTTTTGCATCATTAAGAGCTTTAGTAGTGGCTATTGCGTATACCGCAACCACAGCAATCGAGCGCTAAACAAAAAACCGCACTTACAAATTGTTAACGTCACCCACAACGGTGCTACCGTTAATTTTAATCCATTCGGTCCTGCTCCCTTCCTAACGACGTTAAAAATAATTCAATTGCGAATCATCCTCCCCCAAGCGGATTAGCGCGCGACCGACATGGGACGCAGCGCGGATGCTTCAGGCGCGATTTATTGAGGACGCCTAGAAAAGGTGGACGTTACAATATTTCACACATCACGCATTTCACATGGAGATTTTAGCTTAGAGGGAGACAAACGAGGCATTAAAGCGGACATTCGTTATCGACCTGCATGTGTCATCGGAGTGTTGGCACCTCTTCCGCATCGGTCATTGTAGAATCTCCCGTTTTGTCGCGTCAATAATGAACTGCCCATTAGCGGCGAGTGGTTGTGAGAAAAAGCGAGCGGTTAACCGAACGTGTACTCATATTTAGGTAGTGTACTACAGTGTGTATTATGCATTTGAATTTATCTAACTCGGTTGCACACTTCAATGTTTATATTCACTACAAATGATATTAATTGCTACATAAATGGGATGAATGTTAAGCTCGACGACTACAGTTTATTGGAAGTATTAATTAACGCAGTAAATTCAACCATTTAACAAAGTAGCGGTGAGATGCATAGAAACATGTCCCTGTTATAGAAGTGAAACAGAGTTTTTCGTGCGTTAAAAATTTATTCAACATTTCGCTAACTTCTAATTCAATACTATTATAGTATATAGTTTATTTATTTATCTATGAAACACTAAAATCTATCTATCACACTTCAAAATCTATGCGTATTTTTTGTAAGGATGAATTCTCTTACATACGTATTGCGGTGTTGTGATTCTGTTTGCTTTTCTTTGCATCGCACTACAAATTCTATATGTTAACTACCACCAAATTGAAGTCATTGTTGTAATCCTTCTAACGACATACTTTGTTTTGTAAGTAAATCTCAAATTATCCGACAACAATGTAGTACACATAGTACAAGTTTTTGTCATCGCACCCATTCCTTTTACTTTTGTTTTAGCTTTACCAAATACCTCTTTATATTGATATGCAGAATACAGGGGCGTTTCCCTAAGTTGACATTCTTTTGTGTTTTTGTGATACCTTTTATTTCCGCGGTGTGGTTCGCCTTCTCTTTTGGCAGTCACCAGAACTGATCCCGTTGGTGTAAAGTGTATGTCCTTGTCGGCTTCCACAACCGTTGTTTCTTTCCTGCAGTTTTACTGCTTCTAATCTATAATTTATATGTGTAAGAAAATACTGGAAATACAAAAATAAATATTTACTTTTCGAACTATTATTATTCAATTAGAAATATACCCGAAATATATCCCACCGAACTGGGACATTAGTTTTTTTTGAACTTCTAGTAGAAATTTGATTTTGAAACTTGCAGTGTAGTCATGGCCTACTGTGATCTATTTAAGGGAAATATTTTCAACTTTATAGCGCTTTCGGTATACAGGGTGTTGATATCAACTTTCTTATTTTAAATGGAATGGTATAATTTTTATCGATCTAATAAATTTGGCGAGACTTTTGCAATTGGTTTATATGAAGGTTCCCTATCCCTAAACTCGACCGTTTTTTGAGATATTTTCATTTTCGTTGATTTTTTGACATTTGCACTCCTTCAAATAAAATCAGATATTTCATGAGATAGCAGATATTCAGTGGTTCTACTAAAGTCGATGTAAATACAAGGACGTAGCTGTAAGGTGTTATAGCAATAATCACTGAATCACATACCGGATGTTCAAAAACGCGCCTCCAATGTGGATACCTTTAAGCTAACAAAACTTTTTTCTTTCAAATAGAACATGGTATTTTTTACAACAGCATTGAATACAGCGCAAAATTCCACGTCGATTGATATTAGGGTTTGGTATACCTATTCTTAATAGTTTTTGAAGTATTAGCATTTTTTGCAAAAAATTGCTAAAAATATGCTTAAATTTCAAGTTTCAACCAAATAAAATGAGTTTTTTCGTACAAAACACTCTGTATATTATTTGCCTGACCTGTCAAAATATTTATGTTTCAGTTATTCAGATAACAAGTGATATCCATTGTTGGTAATTTACTAAATTGCACGGTGATAAACCTATGCAGTATTAACAAGTCATATCTTTTATAGAAAGTCCTAATGCTGTCAACTCCTTCACACATTTTCTTCTAACAAGTAAAATATTATAAATCGAAACAAATAAGAAAAACATTGAAAGTTACATATACAAATGTAACAATGATAGACTTACTTGCAATGAATAAAAACCTAAAAAAAAAAATAAAATACAAAGGGAAATTAAAGCAGATATCCTAAATACACTCATAATATTTCAAATATTGTTCACTTACTAGACCAAGTATTTTCTTTGTAGGGGAGCCGTCTGACATGGAGTCTCCGAAAACAATGCAGCCTCTTGGCTTTTTGTATTAAACTAGGTATTAAGCGATACAGACAGGTATCATAAATCAGGAACAAACTATTAAAAGTCTTGGAAAATGACCAATATAAATGTTCTTTCAGAATAATAGTTTGTTAGTTTTTTTTTTTAATTTGACTTATTTTTGATGTATTTAATAAGCAGGTAAAAATTAAAATACAATTATATAAAATTTGCTAATAATTGGAATACCAATGATAAATGACTCTATGCAAAAGAAAGCTTACGCAGCATTCTAAAAAATAATATACAGAGTGGTTTTTAGGAAAAAAATACTTTATTTGCTTGAAACTTGGAAATTAGTCATATTTTAAGTAATAAATGCTAATATCTCAAAAACTATCAAAAATAGATATACCAAACTCTAATGCCAATCGATGTAGAATTTTATGCTGCATTCAATGCTGTAGTAAAAGATACCATGTTCCATTTGAAATAAAAAAGTTTTGTTGGTTTAAAGGTATCCACATCGGAGATGTGTTTTCGAGCACCCTGTATGTGATTCGGTCGTTATTGCCAAAACACCTTCTATCTATGTCTTTGTACTTACATCGACATTAGTAGAACCATTAAATATCTGATATTTCATCAGCTACTTAATTTTACTTGAAACAGTGCAAACGTCCAAAAATCAACAAAATTGCAAATATCTCAAAAACGGTTGAGTTTAGGGATAGGAATCCCTCATGTAAACTAATTGCAAATAACTCGATACATTCATTGTATCAATAAAATAATGTACTATTCCATTTAAAATAAGAAAGTTGATATCAACACCCTGTATACCGAAAGTGCTATAAAGTTGAAAATATTTTCCATAAATAGACCACAGTGGGCCATGACTATACTGCAAGTTTCAAAATTAAATTCCTATTTTTGATCGTCGCATCATGACAATTATGTCGACTAATTGCCAATAAATCGCTCAAGTTGGCAGCACTGAATATCTGTTCGTAAACAATTGGATGGTGAGGACTAAGGATTGTATACCGGTTTACCGGTTAACCGATAAATTGACCAAAAAACGTTCGGTAAATTACAAAAATTTACCGGTAATTCGGTAAATGAAAAATCCATACCAGAAATTTTTATCTACGAAATATTGTGTTCATAGATATTTAAAGGTCTAAAGCGACGTTGAAAATAAAAAGGTAGCAGGTAAATGCAAGTAACAATACAAACAATTATTAATTTTATGGGACATATTTTTTGTTTAATTTTAATTTAAACTTTCTTGAGATTGAGAGTTCCTGTAATGCCCTAGAATAGAGAGTATAGAAAAGAAACTGACAAAAATGTTTGATTAGAAACGTATAACTCCCCATTCCACCGAATTAGTCAGAAAGGGAAGGAATCAAAAAATTCTCAACAAAAAAAGCAAAAAATTGGAAAAAAGTCGTGTAGAAATTAAAAGAAAATAAATCTCAAACAAGATAGATAACGAAAAGCGAGATTAATGATCATTTGTTGCTAGGACGGTAGAAAGCAAAACACCCCACTTTTCTTACCCGCCTTTGCCAACAAATGCAATTTCAATCCTCTCATTTTATGGTTTTTTCTGTGGATTTTATTTATCTTTCGAATAAAGTTGAGTTAACATCTGTGATTTGTGCTCTGGAGGTTTTTAAGATTTTTTCAAGTTTAAAATCGTTTTTCTTAAAGAGTAAATAAATGTCTTATTTTTCAATATTCAAAAATAATAATATATAAGAATATCAAGATTTATTAATATTACAACATTTCACGTATTTAAATTAATAGCAATTTTGAATACACCACATTATTAGAGGACATTAATGCAACATTGTTGTAAAATAACATGAAAATTTGAACCTTAAATATTTTTTTTTACTTCTAACAACTATTTAAAATAATGAAATACAAATATTTGTTACAAAATTCTAATATTATGCCTTAAGATTGCACAAAATATGTATTATTCTAGCCACCTTATTTTCTTGGGGAAACCCCATTAATGTCACACATGAAAAAAAAACCGTTTCATTTTCATTTACCGAATTACCAGTAAATGAAAAAATCGGTAAATTTACAATCACTAGTGAGGACTTGTAACAAATAATCTACTAAGAAGTCTGGCCCATCTTGCCATCTCGTATTTAGTAGTAAATACTAGTGATATTAAAAAGAATAACATGGATGCAATTAGGATGGTTAAAATACAATCGTTCGTTAAGTACTCTTCTGCATTCATGGCATCCTGCTTACATATCCGAACCATCTCAACTTCTGAGCTTTAACATGCTAAATTATTTTGCTGTGCCCGTATAATTGCTTTATTTCACAAATCCTTTTTCTTCTCCAAACGCCGTTCTCTAGCTTCGTTCCCCCAACTACTTAACATTTTTCTCTATCACACTTCTATTTTCATTTCATTCTTTCTCGTCAACATGCTTGCTTCATAGCCTTACACTACCGTCGGCTTTATTACTATTATATATACCAATATTCTAATTTCAGCTCCTCTGGAAACTGTTTTCAACTTAACGTTTTCTTCATTGATTCATCGCATTGTTTTCTCTTACTTAACCTTTTTTTTTTCCTATTTATTTGTCCTTTTTATTTGCGTTGTAATCGTTACCCTCAAGCATTTAAAGTGACTTACTTTCTCAAAAATGTAGCTTGCATCCGTTTCGAATTTACTATATCCCTGTTCATTTGTTGTCGCTTATTTTGTTATTAGGCACTTTGTTTTACCCTCATTAATTTGAGTTTGCAATCTTTTTCCATTTTGTTGAATAGTTTGCTAGTACTTTTTGGACCCGATTATTAGTGCTACGTCGCGTCGTTTGTAAAAGCAATTACTTACATGATTCGTTGTGTTTGGTCTTCGTTATCTCTGAAAACTGCTTCTAATACTAGAATAAACGGTACAGTAGATAATCGGTATCCTTGTCTAACTCCGGTTCTTCGCTTGAAACTGTGCGATACTTTTCCTTTTGTTACTACTTTGTTCCGTGTATCTGTTGGTCATTTTTAAAAAACCTAATTAATTTGCTTGGAGTGTTTAGCTTTTGCATAGCTTCACTCTACCGAGTCGTAGGCTTTCATCAGATCAATAAAGGTGCTATGTAAACTCTAAGACATAGCAAATGAAAAAAATGATTCAAAACATACCGTTGTAAATTATTAAATGACCGCCACGCCAGTGTGCTGTACAGCTAAGCTTTTATTAGTTCTTGTGATTGAGGGAGATATTGCATCCAAAATAAATTACGTAAATAAAAAAGCTACAAATTCCTTTTTGATTACATTTAACTGGAGCCTGTAATTTTAATTTGCTGCGTAAGTGATGGCAGAGAACAGACCTCTCTTGATTCCACTCTGCCATTTCTCTTTTATCAGGAATTCAAGGTTACGTGCCGCATAGATGTTATAAGTAAATTACTGGTGCTTAACCGAGACCATCAGCGAGCACTCGGTAGTATCAAATTTTGCAATCTGAATTTTATTATGAACGTAAAAAGCGGAATATTTGATTAATTAATTTCACTTTTATCTCTCTTTTTTATTATCCCTTTCTCCTTCTTCCTTTTTTTATGATTCGTCGAAACTCGAACGCCTGGTTGTAAATTATCGCGTGGACTTCAAAAAACAAGAAAACGATTTAGATAAATACTTTCTTAACGGCACAGATAACTTCTTTTTACGAGCGGAAATATATCGTATTCGCCATCCGACAAATTTTAGTTTACATCAGACTACTTACTACTATATACATACATTTTTTTTATTATTTTCGAAGTTCATGATGTTATTTCAACTTTCTTGTACGACCAGTAATAAGAATGCTAAACAGTTTTTTTAGCATCTAAATAATGCTACCCACGAAATAAATATAAGGATGATATTCTATTTCTCATTTGGCTTTTCCAGAGCCTTTTTTTTTACAACAGTAGGTACTATCGCTTTTAATATCATCACGTGTCGCATCAAAATGATAGGTATATTTACGTATATACATACGTAAATATACCTATACATACGTAAATATATTGTATGTAGGTACATACGTACCTACATACAACAAAGCAGTGAATTCACAGCCGAGAGTCAATATTAAATAACAGGTTTTAGTTATCAACCACCGGAATTTATCCAAAACGAATAGGAAATAGAATGTTTGTACTGCCGATTGATGTTTACAGTTTTATTTGCTGAATTCTGCGGGAAACAAAAATAACTTTTCAAAATCGATGTTGCGACGCGACAATGATCGTGAAATATTTATATGGTTACTAACAAACATTTTAAAACGATTTTGACACCCTATTTTATCAAAACTCAGATTTCCAAACGAATATTTCTTTTGGGAATTCTCATTAAGGGCTCGTTATAGAAAAGGGCCACAAATATAAAAAATTCTGCATTTTTAATTACGACATTTTGGTTTGTAATTACAGTTGTTGTAGTGGGCAAGTAGCGATTAACATCAAAATGCTGAGTGAGAGTTTTTTTTTTATAATTGCCCCTGTTAATACGTTATTTGTATTATTTTCTGAAAGTATTAGTATTGTGAGTATCCGAATTAAAATATTCGTTGATTCCGATTATTGAAATATTCCGATGATTCTGTACTTAGAATTCGGATTATGAGATTTCGATTCGGAATCGGATAATTCCGACTCGGATGATTCCAAATCCGCAAAATTTGTACAACGATTTTATACCGACTGCATTTACCGAAACTTCTTGTAGATATCCGTATACGTATTGTGTGATTTTGGAAATTCTCAACTTTCCGGTTTTGACTTGATCATCTCAAATTCGTTTTCCAGACTGACTAGCGGTATTTGTTCTTCGTAGACGTTGTATACACTTAAATCACACAGTATTATCAATCTGCGGATTTTTTTATTAAGAAAAAATAGTAAACTTTTATTGTAAACAAGTTTAATAGAGATTTAGTTACGTATAAGATAAACACGAAATATGATCCTGTATTTTAGCGCGCTTTGTGAGAATTATTCCGATTATTGAAATCATCCGAATACGTGCAATTTAATAATATTATTCCGATTCAGTTATTCCGATTATTGAAATCTTCCAAGTATATACAACATTAAACAGAGTATGTTTCATGGAATTTGGAATCGGAATATCGTTCCGAATAGACCTTCCGATTCGGCTACTCCAATTATTGAAATCATCCGAATATTTACACGCTAATTTGTTCCTTCATAGTGCTGCCGTAACTGTTAATTAATAAAGATGTATACATATTAACAAAAAAATTACTTAATTACGTATCATGTTAAATTTACGAAATAAGTAACTTGAGAAGCGTTTGAAAAAGGTTAATAAGGAAAATATCTCAATTTTACTCAAATATTTAATGCATAATGGATCTTCTTTAATAATTAATTCTTTATTTCCATTACAAAATGTTTTTTTATGTTGCTCGAATTTGTGCGGTAGCGTATAAAAATTGTGTGTTTGTTTGTTTAACATAGCTCGTACAAATGCAACACCGCTTATTTTGCAATATCTACCTTTCTCTCTAATACTGCAATTTCTATGCAACTCTTCCACAACAATCATTTCAATAAAAGAGCCAGAAAAAACACGCAAACGAAGAAGCTTTAGATTTAAAGTAGTAACTGTGTGAAAAGTTAGGGTTATGAAAAGGTGCAAAAAGCTATGGAACCCCCATAAGTGTTGCTAAAGAATGCAAAAGAATATATTTCGCTGTTACGTATACCATATTTAGTCACGAGTCTTTAATGTTTACCGTCACTTTTAACGCGATCTTGTTAAAACTTTCTTCTAAAGCTGTAATTTTATATGGTATCTGTAATTTTATATAGTATAGCTATAATTCAGCCATTGAATGGAACTGGCACAACCACGCGTGTATCAAAAACTTATATTTAAAGACACAAACATTCATCCATCTTTTTTTCCTTTTTTGTGTAATTACCCTTCCCATAATGGCGTTCTTGAAATTATATCTAAAAAAGAGCAGACCTTTTTTTTAGTTAAAATAAACTCAAGTTGCATACGCACCTGGGCACAACTACTGCAATATAAAATAAATGATACTGCGGCATAAATAAATTTAATCATGACTTTTGTTCTGCCTTCAAAAAAAAAAATACGCTTGGCACGAGATAATACTATTGTCAAGTAGAATGTGCATGTAATCGTGTTGCTTTCGCTCGTTTGAAGGCTATAAGTGGTTGTGAGCTGCTGCAAAATAAATAATAAAAGTTTTATACAATTAAATGTTGTATAAGCTAAAAACATTTTAGACTACACATTACCTCAGTAGTAGATGAACGCATACTTGCCTACTGCTGTATTTTAAGTAAAACTACCTCACTTCATATTTGAATCTCTTAAAAAAATAACATAGCTTTTGTATCGTTATAAAAAATTTGTCTCTTACACAAACTCACGTCTAAGTTGATGGTTATACGTTTGTTTTGGGTATAAATATTTAGATATCGTAACTACACACTAAGGTGACAATGACATTTCAATCGATGTACATAACAGTCTCGTAATGATAAACATTTTTTAACTTTAATGTGAGGTAACTTGATTTTTTTAAATAGCACCCTATATTTATTTTATTAAATTATTCCTCATGTGAAACTTTTTCAATCCATATGAAACATTAATGCTGCTTAGAATGTTATACTCAAATAATTTGTAGAGAATTATATTAAGTTTGTAATATTAATATTTAGTATAAAATCCAGAAGTTTTTTTCATAATTTCTAAGTATTCTTTGAAGTACCTAGGTATCAAATTTGTACGAGGAAAACCTCAAATAGTTAGAAACCAGTGTTGCCATATAAAATAAAACATATAAAATCAATAGAATTTTACTGCAGCAAAACACCCATGTAAATTATAATATTGTTAAGTAGTAGAAGAATCTACTTTACTGACACCAACAATAGTTTAAATAATAAAAAACAAATAAAGAAAATATTTAACTATTAACAAATATAAAACAAGCAACTACAATACAAAACAAAATATATTTTTTGTATTTCAAAATCAAGAATTTTCCCTCAAAACTTTTAGGTTATGTGTGAAACTTTATGAATATATTAAAGATTTTAAGAATAAAAGGGAATAGCGACCGAACTTCGTAAACAATTAGAGTAATATTCGAGTATTCGGTCTGTCAAATCAAACTAAATAAATACCTCGATATTTCGTTATTATTTTATAACATCTTCAGGAGGCACTAAAAAATGTACAAGATATAAAATTACAATAAGTAATTGCTTACAAAGTTATAGGGTGTAATGACAACCGACAAAATAATAAATAGTTAAAACATTTAAATGCAAAGCAAGGCCAGACGTATCAACAAAAAAATTGTTTACAGTTATACATATTCGAATATTAGTCTAATTGTTTAAAAATTTTATATATAATTAATAAAATTTTCAGATATTTAAATAAATAGAACAAGGTGTAAACCAGCAAATATACACATTATTAAACCATAAAATTTAATAATCTTCCAAAAACGGTTGGCACTTCTTTAGAACAAAGAGTCGTAATAGTATTACTAATAAACCATGAAAAGGTGACCCAATAATAAGTCAATATCTGAAAATAGATATGAAATATTTGTATTTATTATGAAGATAACAGTAGATACACAGCTTAAAGCTTTTGAGGAGATTATTTATTTATTTATTTTAAAGAAACATGAATTACTCATTTTTACTTGTTTGTTTGTAAATATACTTTTTAAGTGTTAGCCATTTATTATACGAATCCCTGTTGATGTTAGTAACAGATTTACACTTTTTATTTAGTAATATACAATTTTAGATTTCTGGGTGAAATTTTCCGCTGATTTTACTTTTTTTTTTTTTCTTTAATAATTCGTTTTTAATTCTTTGTGACTTTTTTTATTTGATTTAAATTTATTTATTTAAATTTGGTATGTTGCAGCATGCTTAAAGTGTAAGATGAAATTTCCTCAATTTACACAAAATCAACGAATTATTCGCAATATTCTATATCAAACATCATCAATGTTTGATATGGGTTAAAAACGAGTTTACATGGGAGATTAATTTGGTTTTAACAAAAATATATGGAGAAGAATAAATGAATGAGAGTTTAAGATGGAAATCTCATTATTAACATGAAGATATTTGCCAAATTGTCGATCTAAAACTACAATATGTATCCGTAAAAGATAACAATAATTGTAGGACGACTTTAAGCCACTATACTTGCGTAAATTAACTAACGCTAATTAATAATTTTTAACGTCACCTAAAAATATATGGTTTCATTGAAACACTCAGATTACCTTACGTTAAAGCTAAGCAAATATTCATATCTATTATGAGTAGTGCCTGCAATACATTAATAAAAATATCATTCTTGCATTAGACAGGGTGCAATATATAATAAAACGCAAACATCAACCTCAGCACCGAGTTTCTCTACATACGATTCAAAACGTATAAATATGTTGGATGTTTTATTTAATCTGAAAATGTAAGTATTGCGTTTACCTGTTTTTATGACGCTCTGTCTGAATGTAAACTACAAAAAAAAAACTTATAAGTAAACAAATAGCAATTAATAAAGTGTGCCTCTAAAGTGAATTACAACAAATGCTTCAAGATATGGATTAAAGAATATGTCAGCCATAAACTACTCAATAACTAAAACTATACCTTCAAAAAATAAATTTTGTTTTTATTTAATAATTTCATTAAGTTTAAATGCAGGATTATTTATACAACAGACTATTTGAAAAATCTAACTCAATATGACCGTATCATTGAGGGCACTAGCAAATTATCTGCAACTAACTAATTGGCTGTGTATTTGCGCGAAAATTGTTCCATTGCGAATACGTGCATTAAAACAGCGTAAAAGACATGGAATTTAGAATTAGATTGGGCGCAGGAAATAACTTTGAAGTATTTTTCGTATAATGGAATTTACTTCTACTACACGTCAATAAATTGTCGTTGATATGCGGTTCCTGCCTATGCGTGACTCCATCGTTCTGGAATCCTGAAAAGTAAACTGAAAACACTGTTGCTTTTGATAATACGTCAAACTTCGATGATATTGTCATTTTTATTGTGTTTACTAAACCTACACGTGTATATAACAAAGCTTATCTATCTTCAGTCAGCATATACGCCTATTTATCAAAAAATATTTGCTAGTTGAACGCAAGGTACATGGGAAGGATAAACTCGATTTTGTTCCATGTCCCGCTTTGTTTCTCTTCGACTCAGACAGCTTATAGATTTAACAGCTTTAGTAGGATAGACTAAATGTGTAGGCAAACATATTAGACGTTGCCAGGAACTTTATCTAAAACTGAATATAGACCTAGAGTGAGTACATGTTCATTCTAAATATTTGCCTTTTTCTGTTCCAAAAAGGAAAACGTAAGTGAATGAATATTTAGACAGCGAAATTTTTATTTCGTCGACATTTATTATAGTAAAAATTAATAGATGGAAAATAGCAACGGAAAATAATTGGAATAATAACACCCACTTTCAATTATAAAAAGAATAATAATTGAGTCGGTGAATTCAAAAACCGTACAACCTAAAAAAACTGACAAATATTGTTTTAATCCTCAATCGATTGAAGCACTTAAAGTGGCTCTCTTACTTTGAAATGTCAAACTTTTGAACTCACACTGTTTTGAATCTCACGGATACAATTGTAGCTGATATCACAATGATGAATAAATATTATTTTAATTGGACATTATAATCACCAGTGACGGTAAGGTAAGCACTTATTGGTACAAAAAAGATATTAATATAGAATGTTTCCGTATTTATTTGTAGGAATTCAGACATTTAAAGGTGTTATTATGTAAGTATAATTATTACATCATACTACGAAAAAAAATGTGTTCAACGAAAAATTGGACTGTATATGAGCAATAATAAATTGGATTAATACAACCCATAAAATGTTTGCCAAAACCACACAGTGCATTAACTCGATTTATTGTTGTTTATATAAAACTCAGTCTTGACTTAACCTAATATGTTTTCTTTTCAGTGCACATACAAGTTGTGTATAAAGTTTTGCACCAAATGGGGTAACCCAAATCGCAACACATTTAAATTTGACATGTAGTACCTATAACGTTAAACTGTTCATTATAACTAACTTTTTGTACTCATATTACATCATAGGTAAATTCACGCACTCGAAACTGTGCGTAAAGTAACATTTTATACGCTATTGCGTAAAATGAGATTGGTACTTACTAAAGGAACTAAACTGTCAAACGTTGTAATATACATACTTGGCAGCTATGCTTGCCAGTATATTACCGTAATATTGAAACATTTGAAACGAATTTTACCCCACCATTTATTGCACTAAAACTTATCTCTGCCATTGGTTCCCTCTTTTCTAGGGGGGTTTAGGGGGTTTTACATATACATACGCTTTACTTGGCGTCACTTTTTGATTGACCAGCGTTGCTGGTTGTGAGTGTAAGTAAATCTAAATGGGTACGCCAGCCGTTTCACAGCTACTTAGAGAATGAGGGTGGAATGGGCCTGATGCACAGATGCTACCATTAAAATATTCGAAGGTAAGTACGTACGTGTTATCCAATATTAAAGGATTACTGGTTTAAAAAACTTTGAAATAATACTTAGAGTTAGCGCCATTGTGTCGATAGTATGAACATGGTAGGTGTGTACATTAACAAACATATGTAGGTATTTACTAGTTATTAGTTTTCAGTAGGTAATACCAGCAAATTATTATACTGATTGAAATTATATCAGTAACCAACGCCAACTACATACCAAGCCCAGGTATTGAATGTATCTCGAGAACACCGATCGCAACGACAGATACGCATAACATCTATTCCTCCACGCATCAATATCCCGTGCGCACTCCCGGGATACCCCGATACGCTACCTTCTCCCAAACATTGTAAAACTATAAAGTATGACAGTAAATTTATTTAATTACATAATAGTTTGTTATATATTAATTTTCCCCTACCGAGGTTTTTTGGTGTTACAGACACAAAATTAGTAGACAATTATTACTCTTAAATAGTAGAAATGCTTAGATTAAGCAGGTAAGTATTATCAGTTCAATATACTTATATTTTGGAAATAAATAATGGCAATACTTCAAATAATACTTTTATATACTTCTATCAAATGTGTATAAATTATGAAGGCATAAATATGATAGTTTTCAGTTGAGAAAATCCACTTACTCAAATCTAAAATAATTATTTTTGTGGTGAAACTATTATATCTTCGTAATGATTTTAAAGCTTCTAATTCTTGACCATGTATATAATCTTTAATTTCTTTTTCTCTTGGTTTTTAGGTCGTAAATGTTGAAAACATGAATGAGTACTACAATGTTTCGTTTTATTGCAAAGCTTTTCAAGTATATAAATATAAATGTAAAAAGTGTAAATTATAAATAGATTAAACAAAAACATTTTATTTATAATTTACACTTTTTACATTTATATTTATATACTTGAAAAAGCTTTGCAATAAAGCGAAGCGTTGTAGTACTCATTCATGTTTTCAATATTTACGACCTAAAAACCAAGAGAAAAAAAATTAAAGTAATGATCAATCAATATACTAAATTATACTAAATTATACATTTGAACTAAAAAATTGTTTCGTCTAACAAATTCACGGTTATGGAAAAACTGAACAAATTTATTCTCAATATAAATACATCATCTTCTTGCTTGTATAGTTATTTATATCAATGTATGTAATATAAATGCATCATATTCAAATTGATAATTATTTTCTGTGTGTACATCTGAAAATAAAGATGGTTGTTGTAAGATAATATAAAAAAAAACTTAGGCGTTTCTGTATATTATTAATCGCAAATTCGTTTCTGTAAACCAATTCTTTAGTGTTCTCGTATTATTAATCCTAGTTGGCTATTAACTTAGTACGCACAATTGTGAATACCCGCTTAAACTGAGAAAGTATGTTTACAGATTCAATTTAATCTAGTATTAACAAAAAAGGTTTTGTTTGAAAATGGTGCACTAGCAAAAAACATGATCTTTTGCTACGACCGCGACGGATTTAGTCGTGTCGAGCTTTAGATGGAAGGCGGCGCCGGCGTATAAATTAGTGAAACCTACGTTATACACACATAAAAATCTGGAGTAATTTTACCTATTTTCAACTCTTTTCTTGTTTCCCCGACGTTCCATCCGTTTTAGGTGTTAAAATAATTGGAGTTAGGAACTTGGAAAGTCAAAACTGTTAGCTTTCTATTTTGAAAGTGAGGTACTTATCCCTTTTAGGTGAAACTTAACGAATACAAAGTAGACAAGCTTCAGTAATTTGGTGATAGAATGATATTTATTATATTTAATACGTAAAAATAACGCTTCCATGGTGACTGTAGTATGCGAGTTGCAATATTGTGTATTACTCTCTTCACTTCCACTGCAATTTATCAGTATGAATAATCTAACACTTTTTTCACTTTTATGGGTTAGCTTTCTCCAATGTAGATAAAATATTTTGTTATGCAGTGTAACTCAACACTATGTTGCTTTTTTGTTTAATTTCGGATGGTTTCTTTACTTTGCAGTGTAACAAATGTGTTGATTTTATCCTTTTTAGTGTCAAATTATTTCCAGTTTTATTTACTCCTATTTTAATATAATTTAATCATAAAAGTGATTAGTTGATTGAATTTCTGGGTTATCTGAATGACGATCACGTTTGAAATAAGATTCTGTAGCATGACAATTTAATTTAAAACATTTCAATTTCTGTGTAATTAAGATATCTGTTCTTATCATTTAGTGTAATATATTTCATAATATTAGTTCAGTCATAATACATTATTTGCACCCTTAAAACTCTCATGTTTCAAGTTAATTACCAGTTCTGTACTCTTGACGCAATTTTATATTTTGTTCGTTATACTTTTTCAATATTGCATTGCAATCGTGTTGTTTGTAGCCGAATTGATTACTTTATAAATAGTTTGGCACATGGTTAGGTATTTTAAAATTGTAAAACAAAATGTATTGCTTATATTTACCTGAAAATTTATTTTAAATATGTACAACATTCCAAAATATCTTGTTTTGATTTCATTTGCATTTGAGGTGAACTGGACTGGAAATATAGTATATTTATGTCTACAGTAATATAATATTATTATTTATACCGTTTTAATCCAAAACAATCAAAATTTTATTTTAAAAAACATTTTGATTTAACTTTACGTTTCGCATGGCTGCAATATGTATATGTATATTTATATTTGTTTATTGTTAGAGCCCTGATTTCAACAATTTAATTTGATAAGTGAAGAAGCATACACAAAGATAATTACCAAAGTTTAAATTTATATAACATTCGTGTACATAGCAAACTATTTTTTATACTTTTTTTTACTGAAAACTGCGATAAACTTCAACGTAAATAAAATAAATTTGTTATGTAAAAGACTTCCTGCAATATGTACAAATACTGATTAGTCACTTGTACATTCTCGTAAATTTCGACGTTGTACGGCTTACATCAGCACACAAGGGGTAATTATTCATTTAGATCTTAGGATTAGCAGCCATTTGTACATGAATATTTCTTTATTAATACTTGACGCGTCGACGTCTATACACATGCCTTCATTAACCTTTAACCCTTGACCTGCTTTACTGACTGCTACGTGGTAGGATCTTTCTCAAGGCAAATAGTCAACAGAAAACTTGTGTCACGCATACCATGCAAGTATTATACAGTTTACCCATGAATGGGTATGATATTACACATGAAGTGTACACTGAGAAAAAGATTTCTTTGTCATTAATTAATATATATTAATCAAAATAAATTATTCTTTTAAAATATTTATTAGGTCCTAAGAACAAAATTATTTGAAAAATAGTGATTTAGGTATCAGGAAATTCCTTCCTTATGAAAAAATATAGCTTTGTCTTGAAAATAATCGACATCAGTCGCAAAATAAAATTCGGAATAGCAAAGAATATTTGGTCGAATGACTCTACAGTTTATATTCAAATAAATATTTATTTGATTACAAGAAACGAAATTATTTGAAATTAATAACACATATCTTTAGTTTAATAATTTGTTTATTAGTCCAAAATAAAATATTTTACGTATATTTAAAGTATATTATACAAAGACGTCAGCTGTTGTCCAAGGTATGCTTTCGCTCTCAGATTTAAATATGTTCCCTGAAAGCTTTATTTTCACCCAAAAAAATTTAAAATTCTCTGGTGTCCCGATTTTTCCTACGAGAAGTGTACGCGAAGGGTTCGTTCTTAACATCATACAATCGTAACAAAAATTTTGTAGAAACAGATTTCAAAAAATTATAACTATTAACATCTAAGAAAGAAAACACCAAAGGAATAATCTCATGCACACAAATATCCGCATCTACATGCAAATATGTAAAGAATCAGAGTTCTTGTCAATAGAAAGAATAGTAAATATTATGAATAGTTGGTCCAGCGGAGAAATAAGACTAGAACAGACACTTTTATCGTCTGTGCATGGTCTATCGGGTCCTGCGGCACGATTTTGGTGTAATTATAGCACTGTGAATTTGCAAAATGGGTACGACTGCAGTCATTGTTCTAACGTTGATTTTTAACGGTCGTTGAGAATAATCTGGAGCAATTAAACATTATTCCAGAAGTTAATTCCAACGCATTTTTAATCAAAATTATTATTTGATTTGTTATTACTGTTTTGTTATTTAATAGCAATAACTTGCTCACTATTTAAATTCCACATAAGACATACCTACCTTCGAACATTCCACCCACACAACGTAGGAGATGATAAATAACCGCCATTTTTAGTTCAGATTGCACTTTTCCATTTGAATTAAAGAAGAAAATAGCAAAATACCAACAGAACTAGCTGGACCTGATGGTATCCTAAGCTTCCTAGTCCGTGACTGTTGGATACTTCTGATGTATTCTAGTTAAAAGAAAAATAATAATTTGGCACTATAGTCATCAACATTCCATGACTTGTGAAAATGTTCCAAAGTGTGTCCAGTTCTGAAGGGAGAGTCTTCGGGCAATGTGCGAAATTACTTTGTTAAGACTTTTGAATCTGTTCTCTATTCTGGAATGTATCCATTGGTGAAAGCCTTTATACCTCCAGACCAACACGGATTCATAGAAAAACGATATACAGCAACCAATTTGGCACATTTTACACAATACACACTTGCTCAAATAGATACCTGTGGACAAGTGGATACTGTTTACACACACATATCGAAAGCTTTTGATGGAATTCAATACAAAGTACTATTGCAAAAAATAAAGAGTTTGATCTTGGCGTTTCCCTAGTAGTACCTGTCTAATAGAGTTGAACATGTAACTTACAAGAGCTGGAAATCACAAATCGTGCATCCTAACTCGAGGGTTCAACACGATTGGACTGCTCTTTTGTTTATTGTGTTTATTGATGGTTTGTTTGCATTAATGTCGATAAATGCATGTTCGCGGATGATCTCAAGATTTTTACCGAATATAACTTCCAGTCAATATTTTATTATCTACAAGTCCATATCGATCGGCTGATGTGAGTGGTGTAGCGCTAATAGTCACAACTAAATGTCGATAAGTGCAGATCTATAAGCTACACTAGAAAACAAAATCTCATTTATTTGATTATGCCTATAATGGAGTTGTCTCTATCCGTGAGAGCGTTGTGAGGGATTTGGGGATTTACCTTGATACTTCCCTTACCTTTTCTGCGCATCGAGAGAAATTGTTCTATCAGCTATGAAGATGTTAGGAATTTTAATTAGAACTCTTCTTCGTTTCATGCTGACACAATTATACTACTTTCCTTCTCATTCGTCTGATTTAAGTTGAAATATGGCTCTATGACTTGGAATTCATTCTGCTCTTCCCACAAAGAAACTCTGGAGAACGTTCAAAGAAAGCTTCTAAAATATTTATACTTTAAACAAGAACGTTGTTACCCTGAGGGTGGTTATGAAGTTAGCAGTTTCTACTTCAGCAATTTGTGTTGAGTTGTTGGAAATTAAGCGACAATTACAGTTCATAATCTAATCTAAAAATTTGTCTATAATCTAGTAACTGATTGATAATCCTTTTTATCTCGGCTTCAATTCCTTCCTCATTGCTCTTCGGTATACGCATGCACGTTCTATTCAACTTATGCTTAAATTCTTCAACTGGATCCCACTATAGTGTCTATGTCACGTATGTTGTACCCCCAAAGGGAAAACAGCCCGTCCAGGTTAAGTGAGAGACAGTACAGTGCGCTATAGCCCTCGCCATTACAGCACTGTCTTCTCTCTCAGTCAACGTGGACGGGTTGTTTTTTTCTCTGGGTGCACCTTTAACTTAATATCATCACTCTGTGACATACATTTTACACCTCTGCAAGAAATATTGTCAATAGCAGTTAATTAGTTGTCATGATTTTTCTTTTTCACTTTACACAAGTATTTTTCAATGTTGGTGTTTAAGCTAAGCTCAGGTACTAGTTTATACTTTCCCTTATCTGTTTTCTTTTCTGTGCAACTATATTAATTGTATCTTTTGTCCTTTATTTGGAGCAATCGGTTGGGCAAATATTATTATTTTTTTTTCATTTTACACAAGTATTTTTCAGTGTTGGTGTTTAAGCTAAGCTCAGGTACTAGTTTATACTTTCCCTTATCTGTTTTCTTTTCTGTGCAACTATATTAATTGTATCTTTTGTCCTTTATTTGGAGCAATCGGTTGGGCAAATATTATTATTATTATCAAGAAAGCTGAGACATCTCTTGCTAAAATAATAAAATAGCACCACTGGTGATTTCTCAGGCGACACAATATTAAAGGCGCCAAGAGTAACTGTCGTTCTTGTTTTATCTCTTCGCTTATTGATTCGACTGTTGATAGTAAGGAAATCGTAATTTTACAGTTGGAGAAACATTAAATCTATGTTTAATTTAGATTACTAGATTAATGCGACCAGGGTAAATAGTTAGAAGTTTGGGAGTTTGGTGAACTTAGAGTGCGCTCTATTGCATTAGCTTATTGATTGATATGAAAGTGTTTATTTTTTAAAATTAATTCCCTTTCAAGTTCTAGCGTAATTCATATCTATAATTTAAAAATAAAAACGACAAATATCATTTTAAGTTCAATTTACACCCAAGCACCCTTTGCAAATCTAGGTGAATGTTGAAATGCCGTACGTATAAGACTAATATTATTTCGTTAGAAGGCAAAATTCGTTTTCAATTCAACTTTACGTTAATAAATAACCGCTTACTAGAATATTGTGGTTCAATATAAAACGCTTATAACCAAAATGCATTAAAATGCGCTCGATGTATAAATCTCAACTAGCTTGCGTGACAAAATATGCATCAAATGGCGACATAATGTTTTCTAATAGTATTATACTTGTCTATGAGTTAACTACAACTGAGCTACTGAACACACAGGTTCAACTCGAAAGAAAACAGCGTGAACGCAAAGAAAAATATAGAAATAATTAAATTGAGTATATTATCACAAAAATGGTTGGTGATTGAAATCGAACCACACAACTTTAAACTTTTGAGAGAAAGAAAAAGAGTGTAAATAGCAATAGCTGAATAAGAGAATTGTTAAAAATTATAAGGAGAGATTCGTCCAGGAATATTATTTGAACACATTACGTTTTCATGCAGTGCGATCATGTAAAAGTCATGTGTGTGTGTTTTTCAAAAAGATCACGAGAGTACTTCTAAAAAATACAGTGGCTTCAGGACAAAACCACTAGAAGTTGAAATTTTAATAAGGATGATCTAAACGCTTCAATTTCCAGTTCTACAACCCTCGAGTTTACTTAGGGTGAACTAGACCGCAGGAACACAAAAAGAAGTTTCAGAATATAAAACATTATCGGCATCTTTTTTTAGGAATTGTATTCAATTATTACCAATTCCTATGTTTTAGTTTTGATAACATTAATTTAAGGATTACGTCATTTCAAGCAGTGTGTGTTTTTGATGTTTCCAAAGCTATTGTTTAATACTATTTTCCTTTGTTTTACTTTCTTTACATAATTTAACTCATGTTTTATTTGGTTAAGCTGGAAATTCCGAAATTTACTCATTGCAGTTTTATTACTCTTTTTCTGTTCACATAAGCAGGGAATGTTCATGCTCACCTGGGGTTTCTGACGTTAGTACCGTTTTATTAAGGGTTCACTTTTCAAATGCACAATTATTTCACCTTCTTAGTTTTATTTTATAATTTACCGAGATATAAGTAACCGTATTTGTATTTATGTATAATGAATTACCATTGTATAAAAGGAGTTCACATCACTAAAATATCGTAGGGCAATCAATTTATCATTCTGATGTAGATATCGACTATCAACTCGTCCCAAATGAGTTAACTGGCATTGTTTCAGTTCGTATACAACAGACATTGACTGAAATACTAGTCGTAATATCAATAATCTACATTTATTGAGTGAATTTTCATCGAGAGAACGAAATGTGCCATTGTTATAAAATATTATTTACAATCTTTGATTAAGTAATAGCAAGATTCATTAATGAAATAAATTCGTTTTTATTCTTATAACAAATCATTTTACATTAGTCCATGGCTAATATTTGTGGTGGTAACTCTCTTTTCGAATGTTCAATAAATAATTTTGATTATAATATGAATATGAATTTATTATTATTTAGTATTATTTTATAAAATTATTCACCATATGAACGCAATGAAGTATTAAGTGATATCCTCTCCGTTGTTTTAATGGTTTGTAATTTATTGCAAGAACGAACAGATAACATATCTTGATGAAAGAGGTGTACATCAGTCGCTGATTGCATTTCCGGCTTACGTCGTGGTGACTGACTGAGTGAGAGTTTGGTGTGAGGCCCCTAGAGGGCGTGCATTTAAACTCAACTTTAGACTTACAATGGATATATATATAAAAAAATAAACTCAACCTGGCCATTTTTAATCATTAAACCGCGATTGTAATAATGGCCCTTAGTGAGAGATCGAAGATAAATATTATACAGATGAGAGTGAACTTGCAACCGGAGGAATGCTCATGATGCCTGGTAGCTTACCTGTATGGTGATTCCCCTCAGCTGACCATGACCCCGTACTGCGGTGGCATTCTTACGGTTAATTATTTTTTTTTCTTTTGATACTTCCTAGTAATCGTCAATGCTTGCTATAAATATTGTTAATTTTAATATTAGATTTACTGCACTCCAATTCCAGTGAATTGCGTGAATGAAATGCGTATATTGCATCAATGAATTAAGTTCATTACATATTTTAATTACAAGTTTACTCTATAACAATAATTAAAATTTATTAGGATTATGAGTAACATACATTATATTAATCACTTGTGATGAGCATATCAACAAATAATATTCATTATATTGATGCTGATACGTTTCTTCATTCTTCTACTGGAGTTCGTACATAAAATTGATAACTCGCGATCATTCAGTAAACCAAGTAAAGCCGTTAAACACAATTGGTGTTCATTGCAACAATAATACATTTCATTGAGCCAATCAGGCTATCACTTTATTTTCAATGATTTATGATCAATAATGATTTATTACTCAATAAGTGTTTTCGTCATTTAATAAAATCTTTTTCATTGATTTGATCATCTCGTTCCTTGGATCAATTTCAATGCATTATTCCATGTAAACAATGATTTTTTTTTATCGTACTTACGATATCTTTACGTAATATCTTACTAATTCATTACCATAAATAGTCCCCTTAAACCGTTTTTACTCCTAACCCTCTCATATAAACTTACCGTATTTTTCGGACTATAAGACGCGCTTTTTTACATAGAAAAATGGACTCAAATTGTATGTGCGTCTTATGGTCCGAAGGTAACATTAAAATATTTTTTTCAATAAATCGTTTTTAAATTTGAGGTGCGTCTTATAGTCCCAAAAATACGTCTTATCATCCGGTGTGTCTTATAGTCCGAAAAGTACGGTAATTATTGATACACAAAGCCACAGTTAAAAAATGGCAAACACATCCAGATTCTACCAGGAGATAAAGAGATTACATGGATTGGAGGTCATGAAATCGTGCATCGATTATAGTCAAACCATGATGAAACTGTTGAAACAAAACATTGTGTCATTGTCATTAAATAAACGAAAAGGAAACACGTTGGTTTTCCCTATGACCTAAATGCGCCCATAAGTTTATCTGTAAGTTCGTAAGTACGTATTATAGATGCTAACAGACTTGCACACATACACCTTACGAGCAATACAGATGCGCATAGAATCTCACTGTAAATAAGAACGGAATAAGACACGGTTAAGCCACTAAACTTGTTTTAAGGGCGCATGAACAATGGTGAACTTGGGGATGTACATAAATAGCCCTTAAATTCCTATCGAGCCCTTACCTGATGTCATTACTTTCATTTACCAAAGTCTGAATTGAATGTCACTAGTAAAGGCTTAGACTATGTGGGCAGAAAACTTTATAATAAGCTATCAAATGAATATAAACAACAAAAGCAATTTAAAAACATGTAGAGAAATGTTTGTAAAAAAAATGTTATTACAGTATCGATGAATTTTTAATGGCTAATTGACAGTAAAAGCCAAACTTCTAGTATACATTTAAAACAAATAATGTAAATTACAATTTCTGGTTTGGTTTATTGTTTTTTGTTTATTTTTAATGCCACTACTTCGTTTTTTTTTCTTTTTTGTGAAGCTCTTTTAGTTTTAAGTTTTCTTTCCAAACACTGTTAGGATTATAATTTTTATTTTGTAATATTATCATTTGAAACAATTCCTGTTTAGGTTTATTGTTTTTTGTTTATTTATGACAGTGCTTAGTTTTTTCTTTTTTGTGAAACTCTATTAGTTTAAGTTTTCTTTCCAATCATTTGTAGAATTATCATTTTTATTTTTGTTTAAATTATCATTTGTATGAGTGGATATTTGATTTATTGTATTATCCTTTTTTTTGTGGTTTTTGACTGATTCTATTGTCGCTATGATATTTTTGAATCAATAAATATTTATTATTATTATTATTATTATTATATTATTATTATTATTATTGTTACTATTATTTAGGATAAGAAAATATGACATTTGGTCATATATTTTAACATGAACTGAACCATTCACTTATATTTTTTATTATACTATATTTTTGAATAGTTTTTTCGTAACCAATATATTTATTTAAAGTTTACCATTAAATTTTCGATACTGGCTACAAATGTACCAAATAAATCGTACTGTAAATGCACTGATATAATGCAAATATGTATATCTCCGCCATGTTGCTTTATCACACACCCTTAATAATTTTTGGAACTTAGATTCGCATTTAATTTGAGAAAGATGGTACATACATTTCTCTGTAATGAATATCGTTACTAGACTGATAATTCTTAGTGAAGTGAAACATAGCGTACGCTAATAGCGACTGATTGCTACACATATGTACGTTTAATTAGAAAATAAAATATAACCTTTTAGTTAACATAAATTTTTCGAAGATACTGATTTAAAAACATCTAAAATGCTGACAATCCTGACACATTTTACACAAGTTAATTTTAGAAGTCTTTCTGTTATTGGAAGTTGTATGCTATTGTTTAAAAATATATAATGCAAATTTTAAAACCAACCTGTATTTAAAACGATATTTTTCTTTCTAGAATACAGGCTTTGTATGAGTCCAAAAAAAAATAATACATTTCCATTCTCGACTTGCGAAAAAATGTTTACTTATGTTTGGAAAAGAAATCAGGCTGTCGGTCATTATTTATTACTTTCAGCCACTAATTACGCCAAAATTCAGACCTAGAATTTTCAGCAATTTACAAAGAAATAATTAGTGCTAACACTTTTTCTTTCGAACATAACACCATCATAATCTATTAAATCTGTTTTGATGCAGTATGTAGACATACATAATACTACTATAAACACTATTCCACTAACTTCTAAATACAGCTACTTTAAAATAAATTAAAGTAATAGTTGTGAACAAACAAAATTACTCCATTGCATGATGCCGCTTTTTATTACTAGACATTCACTAGGTAGTCTGAAAACACGCTTCTGATCCACAACATTCCCATTCGAGCGTTTAATTTACTTTATTGTTCCGAATCTAAAAAGAGACCGAAAGGAAACACGCTGCTACGCTTTCCTAACGCCTGTAATAATGAAGGCTACATTATACGAATTTACACTGCCCCTCTTTCGCCACTCTTTATAATAAATTGCAGAATGTTTCTCATTCGCCTCGAAACACATTACACTAAATCTCGCGCACGCCGTCTCTCTCGCGCCCAACACTTCGATTCATTAACGCAATTCAGGCGTAAAATTAAGTTTTTCGAGGCGACGACGAGACGAAATGCACTTTTGCGAAGATTTCGCCAGTACCTACTAGTAGGCGGACTAACTTAAGTTATGGCACGTTTCAAAGAATTTATCACGACGCGTTTTTCTTAGCTTTGGTGAGTCATTTTAATTAAAAACGGCTGCGACTCGTACAATGGCTAAGTTTGCAAACGAGTTATCGGTCTGTTTTTACCCGGAAGAAAGCGTGAAAAGAATTTTTCAATACAAATTTGTGAAGGAGGTGCTTTCGTATTACAATATGGGCTCTAAAATAATAAAACTGTAGATGTGGAAGGAACAATAATGTAATTAATAATGTAGTTTTATTATTACATATAAGAGAAATATATTTACGATATCCTCCTCTTTCGCTTTAGGCTACAGTAAAAGATCTTGCTTTTTTTAAAGTTTCGACTCCTACTAATTTACTATGTTTAAAAATAAACACAGTAAATTTTTATTCAAATTTACTAAGTTGTTTTAAGTATAAACCAGCCATTGTCAAAGTACCATATTGTATATATAAGTAAATTGTATAAGACATAATTAACAAACAAGGGAATAACTTACAACAGTACAAAAATACATATAAAATCTGAAATATCATTATATGATGTAAATTCTAAACATAAAATATTGTTATACAATGTATATACTCAGAAAATCGAGTTAAACAAATTGTTCCCTGTGGAAGTCTACTGGTAATGAACACTATAAACTAGAATTTAAAGACTTAGAAAATATGTAAAGACTGAGATTTCGCAAGCACACCGCCAATATATCGATTACTTGCAGAAACAAATGTTACAAGATCCTCATGCTCTTTGGAGCCACACTCGTGCAAAAATTGGTGTATCTAGAATCCCAGGTGTTCTTCGAAATGATGACCATGATTTTTCAAATCCACAAGAAATTGTATATGCTTTTGACACCAATTTCGCTGCTGCATTCACACCTGGAACAAAGATAGATTCTGTTTGCTTATGCGTTTTTCCAATAATAACTCTTGGTAAAATAGAGATTGAGGAAGTTTTTCATAGCATGGAGAAAGTGAAAAATAAACCAACTGCTGGTTATGACGCCATACCATCCTACCTTGTTAAAGACTGCGCCTCTGTTTTCGCAAAACCTCTGTGTACAATTTTTAATTTGTCATTGAGTACATCTACATTCCCCGATTGTTGGAAAATTGCTCGCATATGTCCAGTTTTTTAAAATTAGACAGAACCAGTATTAGTAATTACAAGCCGATAGCCATTATTTCTATTTTTCCTATCTGTCCTACATAAACATTTATCCTTCCATTGCAATAGCATTATTTCATCTTACCAATACGGCTTTGTAACTAAAATATCTACGGTTACAAATCTCTGCACTATAACTGATAGGATTGCTGAAAAGCATTAGATGAGGAGGGCAAGTGGATGTCATATATACAGATTTCAGCCGAGCGTTCGTCGTTATTGATCACGGCATACTTCTCAAAATAACTTTCTGACATTGGATTTGACAGTTCTCTACACGGTTAATGGCCTCATGTCTAACTAACAGAAAAAAAAATCAAGTATACTACAACGGCTATAACTCATGCGATTTCGTGTCCAATTCAGGAGTGCCTGAAGGATCTAATCTCGCTTCCTTACTATTCGTATTATACATCAACGACTTGATAACCGATTTGGACTGCTCTGTTCTGGAATATGCAGATGATCTGAAGATTTATAGCAACATCTGTTCAATGTGTGATATCGAGTCCTTGCAGCAAAATCTGAATAAAATTCATGTATGGTGTGCTGAAAATAAATTAAAGTTAAATCCTGCAAAATGTTGTTTCGTCTCGTACACAAGGCGTTTGAACTACTGCCATTCGGCTTACGAAATTGATGGTGTCTTACTGTTGAGAAATGTCATCTACCAGAGATCTTGAGGTAACGTTTGATGAAAAACTTACCTTTTCTAATCACATCGACAATGCATTGAATGCGGCCTATAAGTTACTAGGTTTTATAGTAGAATCGGTCGAGATTTTCATAATATGGCAGCCATTAAACTCATTATTTCTGCATATGTTATCGCCAAACTGGAATATGCGTCTATCATCTGATACCCCTACTACAACACCTCCAGAAATCAAATAGAACGTGTACAACGTAAATTCTTAAAATATTTTAGCTAGAAGTTGGATGGAGTATATCCTGAGGCATCAAGGAGTTGGAATACATTTTCATTGCCGACTCCCAGAACAAATATTCTTCCACGGGTGCCTTTGGTTCACTGCTTGGAGAGCGCGGACAGCTTGTTTGATGACATCTTTCAAGTATAATTTTGTAGTTTTGTTTTAATTATATTAAAGTGTACTTCATAATTTAATGAGTTGCACTGTAAACCTAAAATATCACTTTACGTTATATTGACTTTATTAATAATGTATTATCGTACATCTATATATTATTATTATTATTAAAGATTAATTCGGCAATGACTACTAGATACTTAAAACAGGTTAATAAATTTCTCATCTAAACCAAACAGAAATATAGAAAGTTAAACTACTTATGAAATAATATGCGCAGTTATTACATCTAAGGTAACATCAGTGCAGTTGTATCCAGATCCACCATTGTAATTCCTGTAATTTCCCAGATTTATAAAGAAATATACTGTGAATACGCCGTCGAAGATGTCTATGTGATACTATGTTCTCAAATTCTAAGTGTAGCAACCTGTTCAAGGTGGTATTTTTTTCTGCTTAATGTTAAGCAGTACTAGAAACCTACATAAATTGTTGTGACGTAGTGTGCTTTTGTATAAGCTGCAGATTTGATATCTAAAAGAACGTTTCGGCAGTGTTTCTACTGCTCACTGCAGGGTAGCTCTGATACTGATTTAAAAACATCTAAAATGCTGACAATCCTGCCACAAAAAAAGATGAGACATTTTAATCAACTTAATTTTAGAAGTCTGTCTATTATTGGAAGTCGTATACTATTGTTAAAAATATATAAAGCAAATTTTAAGACCAGCCTGTATTTAAAACAACATTTTTCTTCCGGGATTCAGGCTTTGTATGGGCCCAAAGGAAAACAATACAAAGGCGTTTTCTACTTTCGACTTGCGACAAAATGTTTACTTATGTTTGGAAAGGAAATCAGGCTGTCAGCCATTATATATTACTTTCAGCCACTAATTACGTGAAAATTCAGATCTAGAATTTTTGCCAGTGTTTCTACTGCTCACTGCAGGGTAGCCCTGATAAGCACTGTGGCTTACCAACTTGTCTGTTGTTTGCGATAGAAATGTATTCTCTCTCAGATATGAATTGCCACTAGGACTCTACAATACAGTCGTACACTGGCTTCTCCAGGATAGGTATACATATATCATTTCCAGCCCATATTTATATAAAATATGCGGGAACTGACGAGCATAAGAGTTACCCTGGTTTTTCTTTTTTTTCTAGAAGTTAATGGTTGAGATTTTTAAAATCTGTTTCTGCATAAAGTTTCTTCATAGTTTTGTTGATTTTTAAGAATTTTTCTCTTGATTGTGTCGGTGTTATTGTGGCTCTAGAATTCTGAGTTTACCTTATTAACTCATCTGAGTGCCTTTCTAAAACGCATGGTTCAATAACCCATAAGGGATCATAATGATAGTAATCCTAACTATTCTATTTCTAATACCAAAGATGCAAAAGGTAATTATGATGCATAATAACTGTCGGTGTTGTCGGTCAGAACAACCTGTTTTGAACATATGCGCTTTATCTTATAGTATTGTTTTCATGGACCATTAAACTGACTAGATGAACAAAACTTTCCGTTTGAACCTGAATAGACACATTTAATGATGGTAATCTTGCAATTATGCATAACGTGATGAATACATTTTTAATTAATACCGTTAAATCGAGTTTAAATGGTGCACCCAGTGGCGTAACTGGAGATAGGCGAGCTCTGTGTCATAGACTGCTAATTGGGCCTCTCTCCTCATCGACCGAGTTTTTATCAAACAAATATATAAAAATATGAACGAAATATTGTAAAAAGAGCCTGTGATTTAGTACCTTTCAGCTTAACACGCCTAAAAATGTTCCATAATTGGAGACAATTTAATTTTTAAGCTTTTTTTCTTGATAGATAACACGGCTAAATCCGATAACTGCTTTGTTTATGCTTTATTTCAGGAAAATTAGATCGTATTACCAACAGTACTAAACATCAACATACATAAATTCCTAGGTGCAAAAACTTCGTTAGCTTGTAGCCCATAGAAATGACCGATATCTCATACCATAAGCGAGCAAAAATGGAGCGACAAGAATCAGATAAACAAACTTATTCGACCAAAACACACGAGCGGCGAAAATACATTAGCATACCGATGAAGTTGCTATTTTACATCGAAGTGAATAGTAACCCGCGAAACTTCCAGACAAAAGCCTACGAACAGTGAGCAAACAATAGTATATTAAAACACTAAGTATTAAATATAAGAGTATACAACACATTGTACACGTGTGTTTTATATATTTTTTTCTATTTCGCATTAATTTATGGTTACATTATTAGAAATGGGATTTCTTATCCCTGCAAGGAATTTTAACGTTTCCATGTTTGTGATACAATTCTTGCAATTCCATGCAAAAGCCTATATAAAAATGTCAAATATGAAATGTCAAAGAACCACCAACTTCACATAAAATATCACCGCAAACAGTGTCTCAAAGTGGAAAAAAAAGTGTTACAAAGTGGAACTATGTGACACTGTTTTTTAGCAAAACAGTTACACAAAAGAGTCATTGTAGTGCGAAAAAAAAGAAGCCGTTTTCGCCAAAACCTGACCGTGTTTTCCTCTGGTTTTTATGTTTCCGTTGTTGAAACATGTCTATGAGTTTGAGTTATACCCATTATGATTGAGAAACAAGTACTTTGTCTTCAATAAGCATATTTCTAAAGCTAGTTGACTTGTGTAAAGCTTATAGGGGGGTGGGGCAAGATGGGCCACGAGATGATGGGGACATCGTCTTATCTACAAAACGGCAGATAAGCATCTGTCAAATATAGCAGTCCTAATATTGACAAGTTGTGTTTGTTGTAATGTAGGAAATTTACTAGTCGTAATAACAAAGTTATTACTGTTTATTCGTGAACTTTGCAATTTCCAGAATTTCGTTATTATTTTGATGGTGAGTTCAACAGCTAGTATCGAGCATAAGTAAATTATTTACAACTACATTTTTTTGCTTATTAAATTGCATGTATTACATGTATTTTCTATAGTGCTTTTGTTTATTTCAAATATTTTAATTTATTATACATAACCAGAAAATGTCCCAAGAGGCAAAATGGGGCTATTGGTATAGGGCAACATGGGACATCACTATCTCACTCTTCAGTCTGGTCCGTTATGCCTGGATATGCCATTATGCTTCTCGAAGACATACTGCCTATTTCTCATTTAGGAATAAAGTACAGGTTCAATCAAAGCGTAACAAGGGAAAGACAACAATCCTTACAAGCACTACGTATAAAATCTGCTACAAGAAAATAGAAGTCTGAGAATCCCTAAGGCAACTAGAAGTGCTGAGGAGAGGTTAAAGGGAAAAATGACAAAGAAGAAAACAGAAGAGATCAAGAAGCCGAATTTTGTAAGAAAAGCAAAGAGATAGATTTTTAGAAACGTCAAGGAAATAATCAAGTTCTTCTGTTGAGGAAGATGACGCTCAATGTTAGTTTGTAAGGGAAGTATTGATACAATGCCATGGATGGCGACGTTGGTACATGGAGGCTGTACGAATAACGTGATGAGTTCGTCTCTATTGTCTCAATTGTGAAGATTAAGTTTATATTCTTGTCGTTATTGTATTTTTTATTTAAGTAGTTCCGTTTTAAAGAGTTTAAGCTTTGTTCCTGCATGTTTTAAGAATATTTTAAGAATCTATTTTTTTTTACCTATTACCTAGATTTATGGTACGACTCATTCTTAACTCACCTGGAAGCCCAGCTTAATCGCCCCCATGGTGGGGCAAGATGGTGTATTTACACATTTCTTTTCAAAATTTTCTCGCATCAAGAGTACCCATCGAAAAATTGTAAATTCATCCATCAGCAGATAAATATTTAAAGATTACAACAAGCGTACTTAGAACCTTGTATATCAATTTGCAATCCTGATACAGTGTTCTAAAGCTTAAGTTCCCATCTTTGCCCCCTTCCCCTATAATATATGCACGTGTAGTAAAAAAAAATATATCACCGATAGGGCAAGTGTAGCAGGGATTACCTAATCTACACCTTTGGGTGCATCTCTAGAGTTATCGTCTCGCAAATCAATTAACTTAAAAGCTAATTAGGAATAGACACACATGTCTCTACCTCTTATCTGTTCAAATCAGTTTGTTTTTGCGTCAGCGTTATCAGAATTTAATTGCACAAAATCATTTTCCATTTTATCTGAGAATTGTCACCAAATAAAGTGGATTTTTTTTGAAAAATGCGTTCGTTTTATTTTTCCATTCGATGAAGGATACCCATGAAAAATATTATGGCGTAGATGATCCGTCGTTTGAAATTTCTAGATTTCTGCTTGAAAAGTATAAACACTGGAAAAGTTCGCTTATTTCCCCTTAAGCGCATATTCCCCAGCATTAATAGTAACAACCTGCTTTTTCGAGCTTGTTTACGTTCGCAAATAAGCACTCTATTCTTCTTTTAATACAAGATATGCCTACGCACAAGCCACGCAAGAAATGCATGTCCCTGACCCCGTTGCAAACATTTTCATCGTTAAGATAAAATATGGAAAGACATATACACGGTGAAAACAGGGGCATAGCTATATCAGCCGCAGCAATGATACAGGCCCCAGAGCTGGAGCGCCCTCAACTAGCGGTAATAAAAAGCTGTAATACTACATAATTACTAAAATTAGGGAATAAAGTAGTTGAAAATAACGCAAACAAATAGGATTAGAAAATTTACAATTGTGTTTGGATCTAATTATCTTTATTATGTTATGTTTGGATGACGTGATATTTCCATGAAATGAAAGATGTTTACTTTAGAGATTTAAAGGAAACAGATAACAACACTGAATCTGATGTGCACACTAAAGGCCCTTCAAACAGGAGACGGGAGCAGTCCTGTTACTGTTACTCCTAAAATTATACGTGGCTTCTCCGACACAATCGGTTTAGTGTGGCATATATTTTTGTTCTGATTAGGTTGTAGTGAATTGTAAAAACTATGAGCGAAAAACAGAGAGTTTACTCCAGTGGCGGTTTTAAAAGAAAACTGATAATATATCTAAAGAGATGCCAAAATTGTCGTCATTTTTTTCAACAATTTGTGATTGATTAGAATATTAATATTGGCATTGATATTGGTAAGTACTTACATGCATATTGTTTAAATTACGATTTTTTATAAATTGAAAACCATTATATTTTAGTGGAAAATGTATTTAACAATGAGAAATCAATTCTGCAAAGGGTCCCACTGCTGTAAAGTAAAAAATGTGAAAACATTGTACAAATAGGCTAATTTCGATATTAATCTATGTGGTTTGCCACTATGTGCGTTAATATTTCGATTCTCTTAGCTATTGTGACATTGTTGTACCTATAGTGGATCGCTCCTAAATATTAAGTAAAAAAAGGTAAATTTAATTTAATTGAATCTGTAGATGCTTCCGAAATACACGGTTTGTAAGAATCCCACTAATAGAACAAATACATAGCAAAAGAATTTAAGAAACGTGAAATAATCTTCAAAATTTCATGCCAGTTTTACACTTAATGTCTAATTATGATCGTTTCTTAAAGGAACTCCTTTAAAAGCCAAATCATGAATACGGAAATTCAGAAATTTTACATTAAACAACTCGTAAATTATTATTATAAATTTTAACTAGCCTTGCTCCAATTTCTCAAATGTTATATAACTATGCTTATTGTTTTTGTCCTTTACCGTTTAAACTACAACCAGCGAAAACTCTTCTAAGTTTAAAAGCTACTATTTTTTTAAAACTTTTTATGAAACGACTGGTAAGGCTATCACTACTGTCTATAGAAATAGAACTTGGGAAACTGAAGTCTCTTGAACTATGGAGATTTTAACAAATATGTTGGAAAAAAACAAGAAAGATTAGGATATAGTTTTAGAATTAAACTTTCCATTTATTTTTATTGTTGTTTTTGTTTTTGCAATGCATTTCGCTTATACGAATAGTTTTGTTTAATTTTTCGTAACAAGGGCTGCTTGAAAAGTTTCGCTATAAAAGCCCGATTAGAGCTAGCTACGCCATACGCAAAAATCAACATGTAGCAACGGATTATTCATTGCCTCGATGCGGTAAAAATACTTTTGAAAATCACAGGATATTCTGCTTAATCTTAAGGCTTAAATATTTTGCATAGGGCTACTCTTGCGCGGTGCCCCAAATCCTCCTCTTAATATCATCATGAGCCTAAATACTCCATTTTATTATGATTGATTATAATACAAGACTTTGCATAATCGTATTCATTTAACTTTTAATTGGAAACAATGGTGCGTAGTGCTATGGAGGTTTTCTACTAAAATTCGAAGGGCAGCTAATCTACTCCTCTACTAAAACTTGGAGATGATTCCAGGCTCTCAAATTAAATTTAAATAGATATCGTACATAGAAAAAAGTTCTTTATTAATGATTACACGTAATTACAAAATCTTGTACACCGAGAAAAAGAAGGTGTGTTGATTTAACCAATAATTGGTTTACTTAACAAATTTTGTATTCAAATATGCTCAAACCACCGGAATGTTTAATCAATTACGCAGAATTAGCCTGCACTACTGTTGTTGAATCAATCTGACAATTGTGGTTCATCCAATATCTTAATGTTGAATTAAAATAAATGTTAACTAATTTTGTAGTTCCACTGACGGTTAAAGCAAATAACTGTTTAAATTAACATACATATACTGGCTGAGTTTTTTATCTTGAGACAACGGAATATCTCTAAAACACTGCATCAAATCAAAAAACTTATAATATGATACTAATGATTGCACACAACTGAGAAGTGTTTCCGGCGTAATCCTTGAACAAGCGTTGGTGATTCGCTCAATCATGGTTTCCCTCGTGGTTGGCACTTCTGTATAAACGCCTGACTTTAAGTGACCCCACAAAAAGAAGTCAGGGGAAGTAAGATCTGGCGATCTTGCAGGCCAAGACACTGGACCACCTCTTCCGATCCATCGACGATTGTAGGCTCGATCTAATACTTCTCGTGCTATTCTTGAATAATGTGCTGGATAACCGTCATGTTGGAACCACATTGTTTGTCGTACGTCCAAGGGAAGGTCTTTCGATATTTTTCACCATTTAAGTTTCCATCGATGAAATATGGACCAATAAGCTTATTGCCAATTATTCCACACCAAACATTTACGCTCCAAGGATGTTGATGTTCAACTTCGCGCAACCAATGGAGATTTTCGATACTCCAGTAATGCATGTTGTGCCGATTTACCGTACCGTGATTTGTGAATGTCGCCTCGTCAGAAAATAATACTCGAGCAAAAAAATTGGGATGATCTTGTATCCATTGAAGCGCCCATTGACAAAATCGCACTCGATTTTGAAAATAATCGCCAAGAAGTTCTTGATGCATGGAAAGTCTAAATGGATGATATTTCCTACGCTTCAATATTTGGCAGATAGTGGACTGAGAAATTCCTGACCCGCGAGCTATTTCTCGAGTAGTAATGTGCGGATTATTAGCTACTGCAGCTAATACCGCGATTTAATTATTTCCTCCAGCAATTGTTTTTCGGCGATTACGTTTTCTTGGCTGTACAGTTCCCTCGCTAGGGAACTGTTGAACGACTCGGTAAAAAGAAGCGCGCGATCGCACCTTGTCGGGAGAACGTTGTGAATAAAGCATTAACAGCATCATCGATATTCCTACCACTTTCTCCATAGATGTAAATCATTTCAATTCTCTCCTGTAATGTTATAGCCTCCATTATTGTTCAAATATTCAACACTAACTAATTTATATTGGATTAATAATTAATAATCTAAATGTGGATCGGACAATGTGTAAGCATTCACAGCTTGTCAAGTACTCAATAAAGTACGGTTTTGTATTGTTGAATAGCATTCCAATTGCGAATAAATAAATGTATTGAAGTGGGGGCAAGGCACAGTTTCGAACACATGGCTTTTTGAAATGTTAGTTTATGTTAAAATAAAAAAACACAAAATCATGTTTGCTTGCTTCTCTTTTTTGTGTATTTTTTCTAGACGTTCACAATCATGATTTTTTTGCGATTATAACGCAATCTGTTACGAATCGAAAAAAAAAGTTTCAAACAAAAACTACATACTTGATGGCGTAGAATCCGAATCTGCAATACAAAATGGGCGTTCTCATTTAGTGAGTCCCCTACATTATAACAAATCTTATTAAGATCTGTTTTTGATTTGATGCAGTGTTTTAGAGATATTCCGGTGTCTTAAAATAAAAACTCACCCTGTATGCTTCTTCTGTTTGTTGGTAATTATGGTATCACCTCAGGTAGATGCTGTTTCAGTACACAACCAACAATATTTGAAGGTTCTTTTGGAAATGTTTTCTTGTGCTTTGAATAAAATTTCCGTTTAATTTGCCTTTCTTTGACTACTAATTGCATGCAAGTGACTTCTAATAACAAAATTTTCAACACAAAATGAAATAATTTTAGCGATGCAATTGGTAAATATTTTAGTATAGTGTTCAAAAAGTTCAGTAACTTCTGAAAATGTTCTGTCGAAAGAAGGTACATTTTATATTACTAATAAATAAACTTTCTTCGAACACTTACCATGTTATTTAACGTTGTTAAAGGGACTGTATATTATTTACATCGGATAAATTTATAAAATTTATTTTATAATAAAAATTAATAATAGTATTTTTCCTTTATTAACAGACTCAGGGCATCCTATTGAAATGAGCCACCTCCAATAGCTCTTTACCTGCTGTGATTTATATAAAATTCCGAAAACTGTCAAAAGTGTTCAACCGACGGGCTATTTAAAATCATTCCTGGAGGTGACACACCCTAAAAGTGTGAATAGGGAAGATGGGTCGTGTGACCACTTATTCAAAAAGTCTTTTAATTCTCTTTATGCAATATGTGTCAAAAAATCATTTTTTCCAATCAGCAAGCAAAAAATGCATAAATCGCAACTTGTGTAATAAAACACGATTAGAATGAAAGGGCTTCAAAAGTGCTCTCCTCACAATTCACAATTTTTTTGTGTTAACCACAGTTAACTTCTAGTTGTTTTTATCACATTCACCTATCATTTTTGATGTCTCCACTTTTTTTTTTCTTTCTGTTTTCAGCTTTAGACACTCTTTTGTACAGTATTAATTTACGTTTGCATTGTTTAGTAGAATGTTCTTTGGTGGAGTTTACTTTTAGTTTAATCGTGAATTCCTAATAAATTAATATGATCTATTCTATCCAAGAACGTGTGGAATTAGTGACTTTTTATTATGAGAATGGGAGGTGTGCAAGATCTACAGCTTGCTTATTCAACGAAAATCATGTAGGCCAAAATGTGGGATGCAAGTGCGTATTGGAATTAATCCAAAAATTTACAGAAACGGGCTCTGTACATAACAAAAAACATTTTCAACCGGATTGTCAATAATGAAGTTATCAACGTCCAAGTCTGAAGACAGGTTGCAGTGCTTGGAAATGCGACGTCGATATAACAGGTATCTCAAGCATTAGGAGTAGGTAAGCCGTTCATCAGTTTGTTTCCTTTGTTGTTTTATTAATTTATCAATAAATGGTGGTCTATATGATGCAGCCACCACGTATGATACCTTTAATACCTACGACCAAACTCACATACATGTTATGCATATCAACTTAAAACTTGAAAAATTAGAACAGGAATTTTAAATATACCTAACACTGTTGCTTATGTAGCACTGCACCAACCTTTCCCCTGTGTATATGAACCAATTTACTGAATAGTGAGAAGGATCAGGGCCGGCATCATGGACGTGTGTACGGGCCAGTGGCACAGGGCTACGATGCTAGAGAGACCCCGCGGCGCCGCTTTAGAGGAACCCAACCTTCATTAATTAAGGGTTTCGCACAGAAATTCGCAAAATATAACCCCAAGCCTGAGATGCATCATCCCATACCTGGCGTCTCTCTAATTACCAGATACACCTTGACCTTAAGAATTTTGCAACAATCCATTTTCGTAGAATCTTGACAACTGCTTTCGCACTCAAAGCTTTCCTTTATTTTCTTTGTTCTTAGCTGAATAGAATATGAGTTCACAGATAGAAATAATTACCCTATTCTTAGATAAATGGCTTCCAAATTTAAGCGTCATACACACATGCTTTAATAAACACAGTGTTTACATAACTACGTACAATATATACGCTTGTATCATTAAGTATGTATCACATGTACGGTTACTCTACAGGTGTACATATAATTATTTCCCTAGATCATTAAAGGGCACTAACGATTGCCTATACAAAACCCTTTCATAATTTTAACAATATGTAAATACGTTCATTTATATGTAAATGTGGCATAAAATGGATCAATATCCGCTCTAAAATTAATATGACCTCGACATAATGCCTCTCTGGCTTTTTTTTTTATTCCCTGTGCATACAATACTGCGTCGAACTAGAGCCCGAGCTGGCGAGAATCAGACTATCTGAGCTTCCATGTTTCTTTTATTTCCATTGCTAGCAGAGTGTTTTTTTTTTAACAACAGATTGCGTTTTAAAAAAGAAAACAAAATAGCGACAAACAATTAGAGGTAACTAGAATAAAATCCTTCCTATATATCGAAGGTTTCCTTTCATTTTGCTTTCATGTCCATTTTTCTTTCCAGCACAACAGCAAAGCTACTAACAGCTCTCAGTAAGCACCATACTTACTTTTCTTATTTTGCATCGTATACCTATGTGTACCTACCGAAGCATTTAAAAAAATATAGATTTTTAAACTCGTTCCTTTTGAACTATCGACTAACAATTACTGATTTATCGTACACCACATGTGTAAAGATTTACGTAAACTATTGCCTATTTGATTATTTTATCTATTACACAGATATAGATATATAGAATAGTAATTTACTTTAGAGTGCAGTAGATGCAATTACAGCGCGAGAACTCAGTTTTAAACACCACCCGAAGGCTTCTGTTAAAATAATATTATTTATTCTTTGCAAACGGGTATAAGCTCTAATAATGCGACGGGCTACTTTTCTTTTAGCTAGATTAGATAGACTTCACTCAAACTACAGAAAAGATGAGCGATTCAGAAATAATAAACTTAGGAGTTTATACTGAAATATTAACTTCCATAAGCCGATATCGCGCGGTAAAAGAGATGAATGCCTCTTTCTTTTACATCTCCCTTTTAGTAGTGCCACAAACGCCGCTGTTGATTGATGAAGATAAATGTATTTTATTAGAGGATACGTTCGTGTCGTGCAAACCGACAAAAAGAAATGATGACAAGTCGAATGCGGACCTGCCATCTCTCGTAAGCGCAAAATAATTTATCAAGAACTAGGTAATAAGCTGTCCAAGGGCTCTTCCATAAACTACAAAATTTTATATCAGCCATTTAGAGATATATTGAACCGTACTGATGTTGTTTGGATCGAGACAGTTCCTCTCGACCTTATTCGTTAAAGAGAGGCAAGTGTATTTTTGGAATGTATGATGAGTGTATCCTATCATTTTAAAACGGAACTAAAAAGTTACAAGAGTCCCTGGCTATCTGGTGGATATGACCAATAGAACAATTGCTCTTTCTTGTGTAGTTATCCCATTTGGTAATTGTGGAGCAGGTGCGCAATTGCACTTTTGCTTTGGTTTTGGTGCCAATAGAACTAATAACCTCTAGTGAAGATTATTTGACGCAAAATTATAAGTTTTTTTCTATTGCTTAAACATAATTATTAAAGAAATTATTAAAGATTGGTAAAAAATGCATTTTACTTACCAGCGAAGAATAGATGAGCCATTGGATATGTTCCTACTTTCATTCTTACTATAGATGATCTAATGTATGAAGTAAATAGAACACCACTTTAAAAATAAGGGAGTTCATTTAAGTAATTTAAACGTACACTACCTTATGTGACAAATGTATCACAAAAGCTTTAAATAGAATGCAATCATCACATTTTGGTACAATGATCTTCGGAGAAAACGCTTTAAATATGTAACCAGTTTATAGTAATAGTTGCCATTGTTCTTGCTAACATAACTTCGGCTTCTAATACAATAAAATTTATATTAGTATTGCAGTTTATACTGATTGTGAGAGAAGTCTGCACTACAAACTAGAAATTCATCAATATATTGTAAACCTGTTACTGCAGTCCATCAAAATAGTTACAAATGCTATGTTATTAAATATGCGAGTGGCATAAATTACCGAGCGAATAATGTAATAACTATTAAATTACCATAAATTGAATACTACATACTTTATCACGACTTGTAGACATTTCTATAAAATGAAATATTGAAATAGCTGATCAAAGGGTACATTGGAATACAAACATAATCTAAGGTGTGTAGCTCATAGTCAAGGTCTTGATCATTTGCATCATCCTCGACATATTAGATTAGATTATATTAAGGTTGCAGTGGCCCACGGACTTGTTTTACCGCGACCTTTTCGAATCTATTGTGATTCCCTTTTTCGCTAGAAGGCGTTCTATAATTTTGCCCTCTTAATTAATTAGACCTGCTATCTTTGAGAGTGGCTCCTTTATGTAGCTATTAGCTGTGAGATTCTCCACCCCCATTAGAAGAAACCTTGTCTTCGCCAGGACGTCGCATTAACACAGCACGTGAACTGCTGCCTACACCTATGCTATACATTTGCATATGTAGTCTACAGTAGCCAGTCAGCAGACCTACAATCATTTTGACAGTCTTCCTATCCTTACTTAGTAGATCTTTAGTAAACTCAGGCATCTGTTCTCTAATTGCTTTAAGTGCTGACTGGCTGTCAGGGAAAACAGCAAAGCTTTTACCTAAATCGATCCATCCATTTACTTCTCAGACCCAATGATGACTTGCAGCCACCTCAGCTAAGGCAACCTGAAGCAGCGTTGGCTTTTTAGGCTTCTTTGCAAATATTTCAGCTCTACACCACAATCCATTTTAGAGCCGTCTGTATACCAATTCGAGTCCGTTCTTGCTGAAGTGCCTTTGTCCCATTCCCTGTCTAGTATTATAACCTTTAAAATTTCTAGTATTATAACGTTAAATTTCTGAATTATGGCATCACATAGTTTTTGACTATCAACATCGTGCGATTAACTTGTCAGTGCTTGATTATGGGTAAATCTATATGCTGCAGCTCCTTATATGTAAACATATAGCAGTTCCTTGTAAACATGTACATAGTAAGAAAAATTTACAGTGGTAGTTATGGGCAACTCTGTTACCCACAATTATCACTGTAAAATTACAGTCTATTGTAATATTACTGGTAGTTATAGTATATTTAATATACTGCATGTAATAATACGAGCAGCATGTATTTCGTTACAGTTAAGATTTGTAAAATTTTGAACGTGTTGTAACTTTATAAATATAATCTGTGTAAAAGCAAAATGCAAAGTAATATTCCTTTTCACAGTTGTATTATTACAAATGGTATTACATTTGCAGACTGTAGCATTACAAAATCATATATAAGTTTTAAAACAATGTCAAACACTATATTCAAATGTAACTTGCAGTGATAATCGTGGGCAATTTTGTTACCCAGGATCATCACTGTAATTGTACAAGATTAATCACTGCAAATTTGAGTTTAGCATGGTACTAATGGACGAAATTTAAAGGCATTTTATAATTTGTCTTATGCTATATTTTAAAGCAACCTCTTACAGAAACGTACACACATATCTAGATGACTTTTTCGTTTTTCTAAAGATAAAAACAAAAACCAGAAAATGCCACTGCCGGAAGCCGGAACAGCTATACAACTATTTCAAGAGCTCATTTGCAATAAAGTATAAAGGCCCTTTTCTACACAAATCGAAAGCGTTTCAGTGACCAGAGTAGCAATGCAAATATTTGATTTATTCATCCATGTACATATTAACACACCGAGAACTAGAAAACAAAATTATAAAAAAATGTATTTCAAACATAATATTTATTCACAATAAATTTCATAAATATAAATGTAGATGAAATCCAAAATTAACTGTGTCGCAGGTAATTTAATTAATTAATGCTACAATTTTTCCAGATTTTTTATTTTCATTTCACTAACCTTTTTCTGGCTGTACTTATATATATCATTGCAAAAATTCAAAAGTACGGAACATTTTCGTTTACATTAAACTAAAATTATAATGGTTATTCCTTTTTTTATTCGTGAGGGTAGCGGCTAATTTATAATGATGACTTAAAAAGTTAAACAACTATTTTTTTTTACGTTTCGACAATCTTTATTTTTCTTGTCTTCATCAGAAATGTATATTTTATAATTTAACTTGTTTTTTTTTTTATAAAATATATTTCTAGGGACATTCACAAACATTTTAAAAACATATTTATTAATTACATTTACAATATATTTTATAAAAAAAAAAGGAAAAAAAAAAAACAAGTTAAATTATAAAATATACATTTCTGATGAAGACAAGAAAAATAAAGATTGTCGAAACGTAAAAAAATGAGTTGTTTAACTTTTTAAGTCATCATTATAAATTAGCCGCTACCCTCACGAATAAAAAAAGGAATAACCATGCATAATTAACGGCTACGAAAAAAAACATCATCAAAAAACTAAAATTATAATGAAGACAGAATAATTTTCATAGGACTGAATAGTGTCTATGTGGTTGAAAATTGTCGTTTTCCAAATTCCAATTCCAATTGTCCAAATCTATTAACAACAAAAAAATATTAAGATTATAAATGATTCAGCTACTACACTTTCTGAAATGGGTATGATAAAGTCAAATTTTTCGTTGTTGAATAGCTTTTTGAAATGTTAGTTTATGTTAAAAAAAAAACACAAAATCATGTTTGCTTGCTTCTCTTTTTGTGTATTTTTTCTAGATGTTCACAATCATGTTTCTGTTTTTGCGATTACAGCGCAATCTGTTACGAATCGGAAAAAAAGTTTCAAACAAAAACTACATACATGATGGCGTAGAATCCGAATCTCTAATACAAAATAGGTATTCCCATTTAAGATTTCAAAGTTGTCCCCCCTTCCACTCTGGGGGGGGTGAGATGGGGGATCGAGTTCGGCACCATTCAGTGAGCCCCCCACATTGTAACAAATCTTATAAAGATCTTTTTTTTTGATTTGATGCAGTGTTTTAGAGATATTCCGTTGTCTCAAGATAAAAAACTCACTCTGTATACTTCACATTTATGTATTACGATATTTTAGTGGTAGTCAAAATTTATACGTTTCTTTTAACTATTATATTTTGGAAAAAATCCTTCTTTGAATAAAAATAAAAATGGTATCCAGTAACCAATTTTATCGTTACAGATCTCGTTGATGCTGGAGTTTGGTTGTAGTAATGGGTCAATATCTCATGTCTAGCTTGATTCCAGTCGGTGCATCAAACTGATAAATAAAAAATTAAAATAATTCAAAATATTTTTGAACACTTGTTGATGGTAACCCAAATAGAAGTAAAAATCGAGTTATTAAATATACGTTCCGTCAAAAATTACAACATATTGGCATATTTTTTTTAAATCGGTAAACCCAAGAAGATTTCCATGGATCAGTGGGTAAGTATAAAATCCGGTAGATCTACCGAAAAATCAATACACGGAATAACGCTCCATGAATCAGACGACTTACAAAATGAATAGTTTAGTTGGATTACGGAATCATTGCAAACAACTTATTCTAAGAGATTAGTTTATATCCAAATAAACATAAGTGACTATCATTGTTGGGCAAGATAGGAAAAGTGAATAAATTTCTACAGCGACTAGATACACTCGTGTTTATTCGCGTCATGAGTGGGGAGCAGTGTTAACTAGTGATTTACTAAGAGCCGACAATACACGAGTATGTCTAATCGCTGTAGAAATTTATTCACTTCCCCTAACTTGCTCAACCCTGGACTATAACAAGCCTAATAAGAACTACTGTAAGCGCAAAAATCCATTATAAGTTATTTTGCTGCAGTTAGTATCTTAATAATCCTTTTGCGCAAGTAAACTTCCCAGTATTCACTTATTTTATTTTGCTCATGTCCCACTTTTTTATCTGTGCCTAGCTTTATCAGACTACCGCACAAATATTATTTCAAAAAAAAAAAACACAATTGTCTGTTATGATAATTGTATTTTGTAAATAGAATTAATGATAAAGAATCCAGGTGATTAAACAGTAAATACCTAATACACATGCTAATTAAAACGAGTAAAAGTAATAACCAGAGCGAGGATGATTTCGGACGGCGACATACAAAGGGAAGCATGTTTCTCTCTTGATGAAGGATACATAAACGGACACTTGACTATTTGTACGACTAGCTGGTAGAAGGAGAAGAACATCACAGACGATACTCCAATAACAGCGCAACGTACTTAGAATGTTCTATCGTACGATAGACGGCGAAATACAATTGCATGCAAAAGACAGTGGCGCCTTTATGTCTTTGTTAGCGCTGTTGTATATATTAAAATTAAAAAAAGTTGTTATTAAATTATATATCGTACAATACACAGTTTATTTATTTTTTAGCTGTAGTAACGTGATACTTTTAGTAATTGTAGATTTTCTAGTAATAGTAAATTACTGCAAAAGCTGTATTCCATTCTCACTACGCACTAATGCAATTTAAAATAAAGTAAATAATATTAAAGGCATGCATGTGTAATTACAGATGTTATTTTAATAAAAGGTAAGAGTTTACTTGCAAATTTGTTTCCATCGTTGACGTCCAGACATAATATGATATAAAAATAAAAATTTAAAACCTTTAGCAAAGAAAACTGAAGGAGATGGCAAAAGAATTATAACTGAAGATGTACTTTGAAATAAAAAGAATAAGTAAGTTACGGAGTAGAAAAGGTAAGAAACGCCTAGAAATATATTTAAATAATTATCGCAAGCAAAGAACTAAAGATTTACACTTATTTTAAAAATAAATAAAGAACTCTTTTATAGGCAAATATATGAAGTAATATAGAAATACAACAAACTCTCAATAAAAGACTACGATTACACGAGCACTGAATAGTACTGACCACTACAAAGTGTCATACTATTGACTAAAAAATATTAGAAAATTCTTTCAAGCTGAACTATGAATATTAGAGTAATTTTAATATTATATGTAATATGTATGTAGTTGAAAGTTTGGTGAAAGAACTTCCTTACTGAATGTTTCTTCTATTGGCATAATGAGGTTACTGTTAATGTTACTGCAATATACCTATAAGCATGCATATATGCATATGAAACAATTTTCAACAAAAACAAAAATGCAGAACGGTCACACGTATGTACACGTCGTACTGACACAGGGCAAGACTAGTCTGCAGGATGTGGGCACATTACGGACGTCCGCCTCTGCCTTGGATGATGTCATGCCAATTCGCCCGAAATTGTCCGCGCGCTGGTAATAACATACCAATATTTGCTGCTCCACCCTTATGTAGGATTTTCCCTTCCTCTGCGTTCAGTTCAATAATATTAATGATAAATACAAGTATTTATCGATAGGTGCCTGCTTTATGCGTGTGCCAAAATATTTTCCAATTTATTTTTTCAATTATGAATCGGTGACGCTACCTCAGATAACAATAGACGTTTCCTTTTTACAGATTCCAAACGTTGGATACATAAAGAACAGTGTTACTAGCTTAATATCCTACTTTCATCATCAGATCCGCAATGAAGAGCTGATCTCCTGATCTGTATACAAGACTGTTATTTGGTAAGTACTTAATGACACCACTACCAGTTCAATTGCTGTGCGAAGAAAATAATTATTGATTTTAAAATAGTATAATATATTTCAAACCAAGGGAGGAAAGTGCTCTATTACAGGCCGCGGGCAAATATTACAAACCGAGCCGAAGGCGAGGTTTGTAATTACCCAAGGCCTGCAATAGCACTTTCCTCACCTAGTTTGAATACTATTTCCAGTCCAATTTTAACTAAATGTCTAAAAATAATAAAGACATACCAGTGAGTGACATGATAGATAGTAGACTTAATCTGTCAAATATTTTTTGAAAACTGTCAAGTTAGCGTCGTTTTAAAAGTGTTTAATAATAAGTTTAATTGAAATTTAATACCTACAGTAGTACAATTTCATTATGTCAATATCACTTACTTTTCCTCCCTGCTGGGAAAAATAATGTTTTATTGCTATTACTAATTGAAACTGATCAATTTATCCATATAAACACAAATGTATGCAACTCTAACAATCTCGGATGCACACGTGGTTGCAACCGGTGTGAACTTGGCAAGCAACTTTATTAAAAAAAAATAAACGTTGTACGGTCGATTGTACTTCGTTTGTATCCGTTTGTACCACCTTCAGTTTCGTTTGTACCTCAAAGGTTAAAAAAATAGAAAGGGTTAAAAAAAAATTTAGCAAGCAAGTACAAGATATTCAAAAACGGACAACGCCATTTGAAAGAGCATTGTTTGTACCCGTTTGTACCACCTTCGTTTTCGTTTGTACCTCAAAGGTTAAAAAAATAGAAAGGGTTAAAAAAAAAAATTAGCAAGCAAGTGCAAGATATTCAAAAACGGACAACGCCATTCGAAAGAGCATTGTTTGTACCTCCATTTAAATCGTTTGTACTTCCGCCAAACCGGAAGTAGAAACATTTGAAAATAAGTAAGTTGGCGAGAGAAATTTCGCTCATTTTTGAGATATCGGAAAACGGCCAATGCTATTCAAAAGAACATCGTTTGTACCCGTTTGTACCTCTTTTTACATCGTTTGTACTTGAACCAAACCAGAAATAGTGACAATTCAAAATATGTCAAAGAGATAAATTTGGGTATTTTTTAAGATATCAAAAAACGGCCAAGGCTATTCGAAAGAGCATCATTTGTACCCGTTTGTACTTCTTTCTACATCGTTTGTACTTCAACCAAACCGGAAGTAGTGACAATTCAAAATATGTCAAAGAGAGAAATTTGGGTATTTTTTAAGATATCAAAAAACGGCCAAGGCTATTCGAAAGAGCATCGTTTGTACCCGTTTGTACCTCTTTTTACATCTTTTGTACTTCAACCAAACCGGAAGTAGTGACAATTCAAAATTTGTCAAAGAGAGAAATTTGGCTATTTTTTGAGTTATCAAAAAACAGTCAACGCTTTTCGAAAAAGCATTGTTTGTACTCGTTCGTACTTCCTTTTAAATCGTTCGTACCTCAAAGGGAACCGGAGTAGAGACATACGAAAATATGTCGGACAGAGAAATGTTGCTAATTTTTGAGATATCGTAAAGTGGCTAACGCTATTCTATAGAATATCGTTTGCAACTGTTTGCACCTTTTTTAAAATCGTTTGTACTTCAGCGAAACCGTAAGTAGTTCTTTTCAATGTTTATGTTACATTTCTGTCTTAATTGACCAAGGTTCCCATCCCCTATTTTAGAAAACATATAAATGCAGATATTCTGCATTTTGCCAAATTAGGTCAGACAACCTAGTAATATGACCACTATTTATTTATTAACTATGTATTTAATTTTTACTTTGTGAGACCTTTAAGTATATTCTTAAATATGTATGTTGTTTTTAAACCATCACTTATTATATATATCTATATCTTTGGTTGCAGATACCGGTTGTAAATGTATGCATTTAACACCAATTATACTTTTCTTATTATCTAATTATTATAGACCTCTGCTAGAGAGATTATAAAGAAAGATATTCAATTGAGTCGTGTAGCGGCATATTCAACGCATTGAATCGAATGACATTGCCCGTTATGCGATATCTCAAAGATTAGCGAAATTTCTCTCTCATATCTTCAAATGGTTCCGGTTTGGTTGAAGTACAAACGATGGTAAAAGAGGTACAAACGGGTACAACCAATGCTCTTTCGAATGGCGTTGTCCGTTTTTGAATATCTTGTACTTGCTTGCTAAATTTTTTTTTAATCCTTTCTATTTTTTTAACCTTTGAGGTACAAACGAAAACGAAGGTGGTACAAACGGGTACAAACAATGCTCTTTCGAATGGCGTTGTCCGTTTTTGAATATCTTGTACCTGCTTGCAAAATTTTTTTTAACCCTTTCTATTTTTTTAACCTTTGAGGTACAAACGAAAACGAAGGTGGTACAAACGGGTACAAACAATGCTCTTTCGAATGGCGTTGTCCGTTTTTGAATATCTTGTACTTGCTTGCTGAATTTTTTTTAACCCTTTCTATTTTTTTAACCATTGAGGTACAAACGAAACTGAAGGTGGTACAAACGGGTACAAACGAAGTACAATAGAACCGTACTACGTTTATTTTTTTTTAATAAAGTTGCTTGCCAAGTTCACACCGGTGTGGTTGCATTACAAAATAAATAGGATGTCATAAATGAATATTTTAAAACGGCCAAATCAAATCAAATTTAAATATGTTGTAAAAAGTTAACTGTATAGTTTATAGTGTGAAAAATATTTGAATTGCCCAGAATTAACTTAATATTTTCGCACGGTATTAACATAATTGTAAAAATTCACTATGATTTGTTAATATTTTTGTGCGATTCTTTTTTGACCGTATTGTCTTCATCTATACCATATTTCTATAAAAATTTTCTTTTGGAGATGGTAAATTTACTCGTATTGCAAGAATAATGGCCGTTAGCAGCCAAAGCTGCCTAAACACGTACTGAATCGACTCAGATCGGTCGGCCCGAAACGGTACGATCAGCAGTTTTTGCTTAAATGTAGGGTAAGGCCCACTGGTTCGAATCGGATCACATCGGAAAGTGATGCAGCCCTTGAGTTAGTTCCATGTATAGCAAAAACTGTCGAGCGTGCCCTTCGGAACCGGCCGATCCGAATCGATCCAATGCGTGTTCTGTTTACGATAACTCGAATATGCAGATCAGACCACACTGCTATACAGTTCTGTTTTCACGGTCCAACATAAATAATGCCCTTTGTGGCCTTAACACCTTATAATTCCATCTTATTTTCAAATTTACTAAGTGATCTATCTCCGTTTGGACCCTCACCAGCGTTAATCACAGTTTGTTGACCACATCTTCAAACTCCTAGATTTCACTCCAAAGAGACATAAATTTTAACAAACATAAGTTGATCGTCTAGCTGGAATAATAAAAGCGCGGTAACTGCTCGTTATCTTGGTTATGTGATGTATACAAGCGCCCAAGTCAAACGATACAATTTTAGAGAACGATATTTGCAGACGTGACAGATGACAATAAGGCCTTTCTCGTGTTTACTGTTATTAGACAGTAACTGAGTATATTATTAAGTGGGAAGAGACGTGAGAGACGTGTTACTTATAACATTGTAATTTATATGTTAACTTTCTTTTTCGAGAAAAGCATTATCTTATTTGTACGTCTGTCTTCATACCCTAAAGTTGTGTCGTTTGAATCGGAAGCTTGTAGAGATCACGTAACCAACACAACTAGCTCTAAGCTCGATAATAGATGAAGTATAGGTGATAAAAAATGTTCAATGGAGTAGGTACAATATAATAATCAAACTAACTTCCGCTTCATAAATAGATGATTCTTATAAAATAGATAGAGTTAAAAATATGTAAATAAATATACCAAAATAGGTATAAAATATATGTTCCAAAACAGCTTTATTTTTTTTACGAGCAAAGAAACGGATCACGAATGCATAGAGTGCATCACATCTGTCGTCCTAAATCTATAATAAATGCTACTATATATTCATATAGTAAATCCATAAACTCCACAAATAAACATGATATTATAATGCGCTCTCTAATCATACAAAGTATGCACGTACAACATACCTGTACCAGCGCTCTAAAAATAGTTTAAAGCCATATCTAAACATTACTTATTTAGATCAACATCAGACTGGAAGTTTAGGTTTCGTTTAAGATTAAATTGTTGTATGCAAGTATATTATTTGTTATATTCTTGTACCTTATGCAAGGTACACTGTCCGACTTAATTAATGTCAACATCTACAGTGCGGTGACTATCAAAACTACTCACCAACGTAAAATAAGAACTTTAGTTTCGGCCACAAGTTGTAAAACACTACGTTCAAACCACAATATTCAATAAACAAAAAAAAAACATTTCTTTGCCGCTATTTAAAGAACTATTTCCGTCAGTTAATATGTATTTCTTTCACTAAAATAACACTAGTTTTAATTGAAGGAAATATGTTTTAACTGAAAAGAAAATGGTTCTTTTAGATAGTCGCAAAGAAACATTTAACTTTGACTTAAAGAATACTTTTTCTCTGTGTGCGCTACTGCCTGCCAAAAAAAATCACCATCTCTAATTATTATTCATCATCCAATTATCAATGCATTAAAATTTAATTTCATTTACATTTCAAACAAGGGTTTTTTTCAATCTGGAGCATATCTAGATTATTACGATAATACCAAACAATATGTTTTCTCTATTTATATTTATGCATTTTACGATCTGAATATATTCATTGTATAGTTCGAGTCGTTTAGCTATTGTGCAAAACGCTATATCTATCTCAACTAAATTTTCTTTATTACTTTTAGAAAAAAAGTAATAGCCGCCACGCAAAACATTATTTTTACGTAGTTACAAACATGATCAACTGATGACGCACGAAACTGGAGCGTAAAATTTTATATGAATGGTGCACACAAATGACATAAGAGCATTGCGACATTGAGTAGTTATAAAGGGTATACCTTAATCTTAAAGAAACGGTTTAGGTTTTTTTTTTCTAAATGAACATTCAACAATTCACAAGACAAACACTTCTAACCAAATAGAAAAGATCCAAATTCATTAACAAGTATTTATAATTCCAAAAAAACAACTGAGTGACATTGAACCTATTTTTTATTGCTTTTCTTCAATATATTAAACATACTCACACAGAGTTCACTTATTTCCAACTTTTAAATTTTCACTTTCATTCAGAAAAAGAAACAATATATTCTACAAATGGTTTCTCTTAATAGCGTAACATATACGGAAAAACCAAAATTTAAATATTGAGTTATTCGTCACATCAAACAAAACAATGTAAAACATACGGGCTTGTTTTTATTATGAGTTTAATTTTCCATTTTGTTTGTTATATATGATTTATGCGCAATGTGAGCACACATCCGTCACCTGTAGTAATGCAGGGAATTACTGATGTATTTCAAAAACAGGATACTAGCTGAATGCCCTCTCAATTGGCTCATTGTAGTCGTGACTTTTTATTCGGTTATTTCCATAACCGAATTATTTCAATTATTTCAAAAACCGAATAATCGGTTATTTTTTATTCCAGTGATCACATAACTAAATAACAACAGACGCAACCGAGGCGTCTACAAATTACTTTGTCAAAAATCATATCTAGATTATAAAACAAAAAAAAACTGTAGAGGAATAAAAAAAAAGAAAATTGTTGCTTTTATTACGTAATAAAAGTATGTAATAATTAAATTTTAAAATTATTGTGTTAATCAAAGTAACCTTCAAGGACATTTTAAAGCAGAACGAGAGAATGTTATAACTATCCACAGGCGGACAGATTTAATTGAAAGAGCCCTGCTTCTAATTGCAGGCGAATTTTAGTAGTAAGAACAAAGAGTATGAATGACGAGGTTCAAACAACGTTTAATGGATTGTAAAAATAATTAACTACTGATGAATCAATGCTATCAAACAAATTATTACAAATTTTAAACAGGAACATAATATAATTCGACTCGAAACATTTCTATTATATTCCAATAATCGCCCTCACAAATTTAACATTGTAAAAATTATTAAAATTAGTAGAATATATCACCAATATTCTTCTAGCTTCGAATTACTGTAAGAAAAAAAACTTTGTTAATAATAAAAATAAAATAAAGTAGAGGGAATATGTTCGATTTATAGAGCAATGGCAGGTAAAACGTTACGCAATGGTAACTGAAACAATAGTAATTTCTTAAGGTTGCAAATTGGTCATAAATACTTGTTTAATGAAAGCCTTTTTGAGTGCAGTTACTATGTGTTGTGTGTTAGAAAAATAAACTGCATTGTTGTTATTTAATATGTAAGTGTGGTAATTACATATAACATTTAATTTAATGCTCATTTTGTACAAGTAGGTTTTTATATACCCCATAATCAGACATCCACATATCTTTTTATACAAGAAAGAGGCTGTTTTAATATTAATGAGGCAATATATGAGTTTTCTCCTTATCAAGTACGATCAACTAGTTCACTAGGTTAATCAATAAATAGCCCGCAATAGCCATAAATAAGCTCACATTTATAAATCAGTCCGTGGGTTACATCGATACTTTATTCTACGCCTTACTTAAAGTTAATCGATTTACTCACATCTGTCTTTGCTTTTCTTTGCACTTGAAAAATAATTGGACTCAAATTATTTGATTACTTATTTTTGAATGTAGATAAATATATAAAAATCCTTAGAAACAAAATCTTGATTATTACCAGGTCCAGGCGTGGATTACTTGCTTATAGGAAGCTCGATCGTAGCAATTCTTATGCGCGTTAACCCATTTTTTTGCTCATATAAATTGTGTACAAATTAAATACACACTAAAAAAATTAGGTAGTTTTTTCTTGGTGAAAATCACTTTTTAATAATGTTCCGCACTGATTGGGGCGTAAACGTAGAACGTTCTGAACTGATATAGTGTTCGGTCACACCTGATTCTGCTTCTTGTTGTTTTGGAACTATTATACTGATAACTTGAACGGTGAAAAATCTGTCTGTTGTTCTTTTAATGTTTTAAAACCTGTTACGCAGTCTGCTACAATTTCAACATAGAATATCCGAAACAACTTACAGGCTCTTTGGAATCAATTCAGCATTATCTGTCAAACTTCACCCAGACGTCGAATAAAAACCTTTTTGTTTTTCACATGAAGAAAAGAAAAAAAGGTATTATATCCATGAAAATAAATGGCTTCTATAAAAGATGACTAAGATAAGTAACGTTTTACCTTAAAAGATAAAATATGAACAAAGGGCGAGGGAACGGCGTTTATAAGTGCTTTAAAACAAAAGTATTAAATAAATACTTCCTCATATTTATATATCAATTATTTAAGCAATACATACATAATTATTTACTTCGGCTTTTAAATTTGAAGTATGCCCAAAATTAGAAGACCCGTATTTTTTCCTAAAGCTGTACAGTATCTATTTACAAAGATATTCGCGAACAAATTTTGCAAAATCAAAATAATCGTAGGAGTCGTGTTGTTTGGTTATGCATAAATTGAGAGTGTTTATTTTAAAGTTCAAATTATATATTTTCATTTCATAGTGCCTAAATTAGATTGTAATTTATTATAACCCTGTTTTTCTTCTTTTAAATAAAATAATATATTTTTACTTTATGTTTACCGCGAAATTACATTTTTAAAAAATATCATATATATCCTTTAAACTATGTTCTACGTGAATAGAAGTATTTGAAAATGGAGAACCTACTGGTATTCTATAAAAAAATTATGATATATCATAATGTAATGTAGAGTGTTGCATGAATATAATTTTTTTATAGAATACCGGTAGGTTCTCCATTTTCAAATACTTCTATTCTTGTAGAACACAGTTTAAAGGATATTATGATATTTTTTCAAAAATTTAAGGTCGCGGTAAACATAAAGTAAAAAGATATTATTTCATTTAACGGAAGAAAAAGGGGATCATAATAAATTACAGTCTAATTTAGGCACTTAGGCACTTTAGGAAAAAATACGGGTCTTCTAATTTTGGGCAAAGACTTCAAATTTAAAATATAAAAAGGATCCAGAGCATCATATTTTTTGAAATGTTCCGGTTGATATGGAACGACCCATTTATGAAGATTAAAATTTCTGCCCTGAATTATATTTTATTCATATAATTTTTATATGAAATCCTAACTGACAAATCAACATATTTTTAAAACAAAAAAACTAATAAATGTCTCTATTGGGTGAGTTCACTTACCAGATAAGAATAGGTATATATCAAATTGTCAAAATTAATCCTGACATTTATTCGTGTCAAATAAGCCACAATTTTCTCCTGTTTGCCTAAGGTTGCAAAAAAATAATGGATTCCAGCTACGAAATTCCATCATACAAAAGGATAATATCAAAAACTTTTATCGATATGTTGCACACGGTTGAAATCAGAAAAAATTAACTCTTTCTAGCTGTGTGAAAATACAATATGGCGCCTATAAGAAATAAGGAAGTTGATGATTGCCGAAATGCACCGAAACGTCGTATAAAAATTCCAAGTACACCGTTAAATAGAAAATTAAAAGTAGCCTTTAGAACGTGTTTTTAACTTTTCTCTATAAAGCTCAAATAAAAGTGCTAGAGGTAAAACAAGAAAATGAGATTTTTCCGATTTTTTAAAAACTCTTGAATGTCATTTCTTCTAAGTCTTCTTTTTTTTTCGGGATCATATTAATCACAAAATTTAGCAACTTTGTCAAATTTAAACCTACCATCTATCTTCTCTAATAAGCGAGATGCCAATGGTGAGGATCGAAAATGAATCAGCCTGTGTATATAGTTTTAAAAACGTGGCTTATTATTTCCAAAAATGTGGTTACTTAAATATAGTCTCACTTAATGTTTAAGTGGTAACAATTCTAATTTTGTGTTACCATAATTGATAGAATTTCATATTTTGTTTCTGTTTTTGCTTTAAATTAAATTAACCCCACCAAAGCACTTCCATTTCAAATTTTCTTTGTAATTTTACTTTTAAACAAGTAAAACTTCTATGGAATTTAGCACTACCTTAGAAATCCCCTTACTTGGGACTATTCCAGACTGCATGAAAATGTTTTGGAAAAGTTACCCACATTTCGAAATTTCGCTATACATTCCAGACTACATTAAGAAATCTGAAAAATCTGAAAAATTGTCTATAGTTAGAAACGCTACTTCTAAAAGTAAAATACTTGTAATGTTTTAGAGACATAAAATTGCCAAAAATTCGCACAAAAATTTTACCAAAAACTGTTTAGTATGTAGTTAGGTATAAGGCGTTTTGCTATCCACAACTACCCTGACTATGCAGGATGCATGTTCGTTAGGTATTAACTATATGACGTATAAAGTACAAATTCGCTAAAAGCTGGTTTTATCATTAAGAAACAGGATTACAGAAAAAGGGGATAAGATGCATTTTCCTAAAGATTGTGACAGTGCTTGATTACAATTATTAATATAATGAATATAGTAGTGTGAACGCTCCCGGGAATAAGATACAAGAAAAGCGTAGTCAAGGCAATCATGCTAGATTTCTATCCTATTTGGTTAACTTAGCAAACCAAATAAGGTAACTTAGGCAATGATTATTGTTCAATTAACAAAGCTAGCGCTATTAAGATATTACATATTAGGATTAGAACAAAAATTGCAATTAAGAATGCTATCTACCCACATACTAGCAAATATGTTAAATATATCGCATGACAATTGCCGTAAGGGTGGCAGTTCTCCTATTTCACAACAGCACCAAT
>RXPK01002023.1:0-47652 GCA_004143645.1 Protaetia brevitarsis
TCGCGGTCCGCAACAATCTCAGTAAAGGTCCTTTGATTGGAGATTTGAAGGCGGTGTGGTGGTTATCCTGTGTGGTAGGTTTTCCAGTTTATTAACCCGCCCCTTATTCTTGCCTGTAGAGTCCTCTGCACCAACCATTTGGGTGGTGATTACTTTGTCAATGACTCTCGGTCTTGTCACTGAAGATTCGTAAGTTCATTTTAATCTTCAAAGGAAAAGGATATTTGGGCACGGCGTATGCTTGCCGCTTGCACTTGTTTTTGATGTTAGTTCCAGATGACCAATTTTTTGAGGACTTTCTTATATGTAGCAGTTAATTCGCGTTTAACATGTTTGACGTCGTGCATTTGTTTCTGCCTGAACCCTAGGTAAATATAACTCTCGTCCAATTTCAGATGCTGCACAATGGAGCCGTCAACCAGTTCCAAGTCCTTCCCCTTTCTCCGAGTCTACCCTCCTCAGGTGACAAACCGAGCACTTACTTAGACCGAAACTGCCATCCTATATCTGTACTCGTAGTCGTGAGTGGCCCTTAACATTTGTTCTAGCATCGTTTTCGCTTTTTAGCATAATATTTTTAGATCGTCCAATGTAGAACAGGTGAGTGATTTTGTGAACGCGGTTGTTCGTTTTCCGGCTGCGTATCCCTGGTAGCATCTCAGTGCAATCGACAGTGGTAAGAAGGGTGATACAGAACAAGGAGGGGGCTCAGTGAGTACCCCTGAAGATTCCACGTACTGTAACTGAATGGCGGCTGTTTTTTTTTCTTCTCTTCCCCTGCCTACATGCATATGTGTTCTCCATCTCTTAAAAAACTCAGTTACAACGTTAATGATGGCTGCCTGCACTCCTAAGTCTTGGAGAAGTTGCAATATCAACGTGTGTGATGCGGTGTCGAAAGCCTTTTTGTAGTCGACCCATGCCATAGATAGATTTCTTTTGTATAGTATGGCGTCTTGACAGATGCTGCCGTCGATTAGTAAGTTATCGCGAACTCCGGAAACTCCTCTTTTTGCGCCCCTCTGTTCCACTACTGCCCCCCAAACAGGTGCAATGGTCTCCAAGACAAATTCGTGGAGTATGCTTGTAAATATTTTATATACGACATTTAGACACGTAATTGGCCTATAATTTTCCGGGCTTCTCGGGTCGCCTTTCTTAAAAATCAGTACCGTTCGTCCTTCACATAACCAATCTGGGATGGTGGTGGGATCCTCCATGAAGTCATTATATATTCTTACTAAATGTTTATGCGTAGCCGACAATTTTTTCCACCAGAACGCATTAATTGCGTCGGGTCCTGGGTAAGAGTAGTGTGACATTTTTTCTTGTTGCTTTCTCAATGTCGTCTATAGTGATCTTTCGCGTCTGAGTGGTTGCATTTGGTCGGTGATGCTCGCAGAACGTTCTAAACTTTGTAAACGCTTGGTTGTCTTTGTTTATTTCTTTCTCGTGCTCGTATATGCTCTTCCAGTAGCGTTCGATCTCCACGATTTTCTGGGCCTCGGTGGTCGGTGGGGAGACTCTAAAAAGTGCGAGGGATTCCTGGCAAATAAAAGTATTCTGCAGGATGCGTCTCTGCAGTCTTTTCATTTTCCTTTTTGCAGCGCTAAGTGATCTTATTTTATCCACTGCCTGCTCTTTCAATAATAAAAGGATGTCTCTGTTCAGTGTATGGTGTATAGCTTTGATATTTTTAGCTATGTTTCTTATCTTTTTTGTGAAGCGTAATCTCTTATGTATGATCTCACACACAGTTTGCATCTGTGAAGCTTTCCTTCTCCAGACCTTGATTTTTTCTTCAAGTTGTTTTATCCTCCTTTCCAGCTTGACTAAGTATTGATTCCTTTCGGGTTTCCGTGTTACGGTTAGGCCCGCTGAGTATACAGCGCAATCAATTCTCCACAGGTCTGCCGTTGGCTCCAGATGCTCGTCCAGTATTTGATTTATGTCTTTATCGTTTATTTGGTAGGTATTGTTTAAAATGGATCACTCTCTTTCTGTTTGTGTTTTGCAGGTTGCCTCGGAACTCCTCCGCCAGGGCCTCGTTATGTTGTAGCTCTCCTATCTCTAAATCGGTGTTGGTAGCTGGGGGCTCCTGTTCGGGTGGAGGAAACCCCCTACGTTTTAATGCCGCAGCCTGGTCCCGTAGATTTTGCGGGGTTAGGTGGCTTAGCTCGGGCCTAAGGTTACTCCAGAGGACATGCATCCGCCTCATGTATCCACGTTTGTCTGGCTCACTCAAATTGTAGCAGTCGTAGAGGTCCCTGCACATCTCCGCGCTCCAGACAGGCCTCACGGGACTCACGTTCGCGCGGGAATCCTGTCTTCGACTGCGCCCAGCTATTCCCATGGCGCCATCCGAGTTGCGCCGGCTGTGGGCAGTCCTACTGTGTTCTGTATCTCGAACAAGTTCATACATCCGTTTGGGCTGTTAACCCATTTGGACGCCGCCAACTTCAATTAAGGCCTCACCCTTCCTCCGGGTGTTGGATCGGATTCGAGGCCGCGGTGCTCTGTTATTCGTCCGCTTGAGGATTTGATTCCGGCCTCCCGAGTTTCACCTCTTTACTCGCCAGCCGCGATCAGCGGTAACCTCCGACATCCCGCTGTGCCCGCTGGGCGGGGGTGAGGGTCTAAGGTGTTTACCCCCCTCTGCAACTAGGGACGGTGGGGGGCGTTGCTCAGTTTACCCCTCTCGACTCTCGGTCGCCCTCCCGTCTTCTTCCGCTCACGTTAGCCCTGAACGTCCTCTCCACCGGGGGTGAATCCCTTCCGGCGCGGTTGTTCAGGTTACCGGGGCTCACCTCGCGGAGGTGTGAGTCGGGATTGGGCAAGAGAGGCTAAGTGATCCTAATCTAGTAGGCTCATATATTGCGCTTCATTACCCCTTTTGGGCCCCTTATTATTATTATTATTATTATTATTATTATTATTATTATTATTATTATTATTATTATTATTATTGGCGAAGAAGGTTACCCTAAGTTTGTACACGAATCATCTGCTGAATATTTAACAGCAAAATGGCTAGCTAAAAATGTCGAAAGAGATTGCACTAGAGGCGTCTATCAAGAAATGTTAAAAAACGATAAACTCTACGTTCTAGATATCTTTTGTGACCACTTAAAATTACATAAAGCCGTTATAGATAGAAATCTGAAACAAATAACAATTTATGCTCAAGAACGTTCACACTTAGAAGAAACAGATGAACTAGGCAGAACGCCTCTGCATATGGCCGCTGCATGCTTTAAACGAAGTTCATTCGTATTATTTCTTTTACTCATTCCCCAAATAGACATCCTTATTCATAATATGTGTGAGTTTAATATATAATTAACTGTTGCTGATGATTTCATGCGTTGGGATTGGATACAACATTTAAATCGTGGCAATGTAATAAATTTAATGCCGTGTTACGATCTTTCTACATCAGTAATTGAAATGTATGTTAATGGAATAGTAAAGAAAATCCACGACGACGTCGATAAGTTAAGTATTGGTGATGGATTGGCTTCCCAAATAAGGCAAACGTATGGGGAAGCTATGGAAATATCCAGCATCAAGCTGATTCGTGATTTGTTTTTTCTTGAAGACGTCACGTTAAATGGTGTGCCTCAAGCTCTTTTACATCGCGAATGTCAGATGTTAGAAGCTGATACGTTGAATTTAAAACGAATAAGAGGATTTTCACCATTACACGTAGCTTGTATACACGGTAATGTGGAGGTGATGAGAAATTTAATCGAACTGCAGCACGACGTAAATATTACTGACGAGTTTGATTGCACACCATTACATTATGGCATCATAAATCCACCCGAAATACGTATGGATCTGACAGAATTGTTATTAGAGAACGGTTCGAAAGTAGATATCATGAATCGTAGGGAGGAGACTGCTATTATTACTGCTGTTCGCTCTGGGAACGTAGATATCGTACGATTATTGTTACAGAAAGGTGCTTTCATCAACAGTACTGAAGAAGATATGCAGACACTTCTATTCTTGGCTCTTGAAAAAGGAGATCGAAATATGACGGCGTTCTTACTTGAATGCCAAGCAGATCCGAATGGCGTAAACGAGGATGGAGAAACCGCACTAGAGTTTCTTTTCAATTCCGTTGAATACGATCCCGAACTTGTAAAGTTGTTACTCGATAATGGTGCAACTGTAAAGTACTTAAATGACACGTATAAGACTCCGGCATTTATTACGGCTATACAAAAGCACAACTTAGAAGGTATAAAATTATTATTGGAATACGGAGGTGCCGATATAGATGGCCGTTGGATAATGGATAAAATCCCGTTGATGTTCGCTTGTGAAAGCGGAAGAGAAATTGACGATTTATTCATACGCCGTAGGAAATGCGCTAATTTTACTAATTTGCTGATAAAAAGCACAACGCCGAAGCGGACCATTGTCGATGTCATTAAACTGCTCTTAGAAAGAGGTGTCATCAACAGCACCACAAAATTTGGGGATGTAACACTGCTTATATTGGCTTCTATAAACGACAGCGTAAATGTTATAGAGCTACTTTTAAAAAACGGCGCTGACATCAACAGCACAATGCATGGTTGGTCACCGATTATGTTCGCTTCCAGGAGAGGTCGCTTGGACATCGTAAAACTACTGCTAAAAAACGGCGATAACGTCAATCGCTCAACAAAAAACGGTGAAACACCTCTTATGTTTGCTGTTGAAAATGACCAGTTAGATGTGGTAAAGTTATTACTTAAAGAAGGCGCTAACGTCAATAGCGCAACAACCCATAGTGAAACTCCGCTTACATTTGCAGCTAGACCCGGCAATTTCGATATCGTAAGGTTGCTTTTAAAAGAAGGTGCTAATCCAAACTGCTCGATGTCAGATAACGTAACGTTGCTTATGTTTGCTATTCGTCAAAACGAAGCAGATATTGTAAAGCTACTATTACAGAAAGGCGCTAACATCAACAGTAAAGCAAAGGATGGCAAACAGCCATTATATTATATCTGCTTGTACGCAGCACGAAACATATTACCTCGTACTTTTTACTACGCTACTTTTATAAAACGGCGCTGAAATCAATAGCAAAACAACAACAGGTGAAACGGCTCTTATTTCGTCTTTAAACTGCGGCAATTTCACTGCTGCCAAATTACTTTTAGCAAAAGATGCTAACGTCAACGATACAACAAATTTCCATGAAACACTGCTTTTGTTGGCTCTTAAAAAAAAACAATATAGATGTAATAAAGTTACTTTTAGAAAAAAGGTGCTAACGTCAACAGTACAACAAATTTCCATGAAACACCGCTTTTGTTGGCTCTTGAAAAGGGACAATCTAGATGTAATAAAATTACTTTTAGGGAAAGGTACTAACGTCAACGATACAACAAATTTTTATGAAGCACCGCTTTTGTTGGCTCTTGAAAAGAACAATTTAGATGTAATAAAGTTAATGTTGGAGAAGAAGGTGCTAACATCAACAGTAACAACAACACACGATGAATCACTCCTTCTTTAACGCTTTTAAATATGCGAGTTCAGATGTGGTAAAATTACTATTAGAAAATGGGCTGATATTAATGACACAACAATCGAAGGTGACAAGCTACTTGAGTTCGCTTGTGGACAGTCGTAATTTAGATATGCTAAAGTTGCTATTACAGAAAGATGTTAACGTCAACATTATAATAACATTCTGGCTAGAACAACCGTTGCTTATAAATGTTGTCCGATGGGGCGATTTAGATGTAGTAAACTTACTGCTAGAAAAAGGTGCTAACGTCAACAGCACAACATCAGATGGTAAAACATCACTTATGTATGCTGCAGAAAGGGGTAATATAGAAATTATAAGGTTGCTAATAGAAAAAGGCGCTAATATAAACAGTATAAACCAGTCTGACCACACGGCACTTTCGTCTGCTCTGACACACTCTCCACGGCCTCCAAACATTTCAGAGATTGTCGGGTTACTATTAAAAGAAGGCGCTAAGATCAACATTACCACATCTTATCCTGCGCCGCTTTGCCTTGCTCTTGATCATGGTAATCCGCATATCATAGAATTACTTTTAGAGAAAGGCGCTAAGATCACGTCATCTATCTACTATGACGCAGTAGTAGCATTTTCTATGACAAAATTCGAAAATAAAGCTACTAATAATTGTGCGAAATAAGTAATTACATAGCTTTGAAGCATTTAATGGGCCCAGGTATCATCAGTTAACAACATCTTAACAACAACACAACCCCCCCGAACTAAGTAAAAAATAATTGAACGTGTAGAAAGTACGCTATGACTCATATGAAATTGCAATCTTCCATAATCGTCAGGAAACGTAGTAAGGCTGGCACAATGTCTGAATTGGTGCCTGGAATTTTGGTATGATTCACGCTCACATTTTTGTAAGCTCTGGTATTATTCCAAAATAATATCTTTGGATGTAGCTGCACAAGATGAACCATTAACGTTAAATGAATAAACACTCTATGACATCTTGAGAATCTTAACAAGTTATTCAAATAAAGAATGTACTTTTAAACCGGGAGTACTACCAACATCGAGGTGTTCTTCAGCACAAACTTTTAATCTTTAGTGACATGTATTTTTTTTTTTTTTTGTAATTACTAAGCTGTTTTTATCCTGATTTATTTATTTGTTGTAATATCTGTCCAAGTATTTTGTAATTAATTTTATTTCTTTAACTTGACGTTGATAATGCTATGTATATGGGCCACAGTCTGTAACAAAAAAATTCGTCTAAATCTATAAAGATACATATTGTAGTGGATTGAGCATTTGATATTATTAAGTGTAAAGTTACTAGTTTTACTTATATATATTTTAAAAATAATATGATATAACAAGAAAAGGATATAAAATATAGCAGCAGACAGCCAGACGATGTCCAGGTGATGTAGGAAATCTCTGCATTTGACAAGTCCTTCAAAGTATTTTCCTTCAGAATGTTCCCTTCAGGAAGTATAGATGATCAGCAGTGATATACCTACACATCGAAATCGAATATTAAAATTTGAATAGTATATTTTTATAACAGATATTAACAGATCAAAGTTGGAGGTAAGTTCAATTCAAATGAACATTTTTTTATTTTTTTTACAGTGTACTTATTTTATTTAAACTTAGTCTAATAATGTTTTTATATGCATTGGCAATCCAATTGCATTGATATGTCAACAAAAAGACATGGAAAATTGCTTGAATTCGGTTTCGTCAAAATGTCTTGTGTGTAAATGGTTGCCGACTTATTGTACAGTTTGTACAGTAATTAATTTTTTTACATTGTAAATTTTACATAATGATGTGTTGAAAATTTTTAAATGTATTTTTCTCATGATCTAGAGACACCTACTTGTACTTTATATTAAATGTAAGGTGGTTCCAGAATTTTGCAATAATTGTTTATTTTAATTTTGTATAAACATTCGACGGCCCATTCGGACACATGAGCATTTTCATGTATTAAACGTCTTATATTCCCCTCACTTCAGTGAAATTAACGGACTCTCTGAGACAGTTTGTCCCCCTTGTCGAAAGACAATCGCAATGAAAGTCTGTTAGAATTTTTCAATTTGAAAGGATTCACTAGCCAACCTCCGTCAGAGGCAGACGTGTCTCAACTAATTCCGTAAAATTTAACGGCTATTTTGATAAAATCCAATTTTATTTCCAATACTAACCTAAAAATGATTGCTACTTATTAAACAAAGTTACCAAATTAATTTTATCCAAATTTTACCTATAATCTTTGAGTAATTTTTCTCCAACGACGATTTTCCTGAGATATGTTCCTGTCTCCGTGTTTAGAAGTACCATGTACCAGGGCCTCCATTAGATGCCTCGTCATAACCGCCCATTTTGATATCTGGTGAATTCATCACTCTCGAAGGTATTCCTCGACCAAATCTACCTAAAAATAAAGGTATTATTTTAATCCTAGTCTGAAATTAAATATTCTTATAAGAAATTCCATTTTGTACGTTCGGCGAATTTTGGGGTTAGGAATTTTGTATAATCGCTGAACAGTTTGCAATCACTAGGGGAAAATTTGTATAAGGTGCTACTTTTCTATGTTAATATTTGATATAATATTTAAGGCACGAACCGATATCAAGTAATTTTACCATCAAGGTTGGACATTCTGATTCACCCGTCTCTTAAGCATAGAATAACTCAGTTTGAACGTTCAGAGAAAACGCGGGAATTTTGAAATTTAATTTCAAATGTATTCATGTTCTCTATGAAGAATTTATATTGCAAAAAGTGGAATTACTAACAAAGCGTTGTTGTTATTGAATAAGCGAACTCACGTAACTTACCTTAGTAAGAATATCCTTATATTTATGCTTCTTGTACACGGTTTCACATTTCGAAATCTGTTATTAAATATAACCACTTTTATTCACACTTAAATGTATTCTTTCTATTTCTATCTTCTCATACAAAATTGATCATAATCGAGGTATAAGACCGTCGTGCGTATATGTTGGAAAATGGGCATTGTAAACATGCAAATTGAAGTAGAGGGCATTTTAGCGACAGTCTCTCATACTATCTCCTCACGTACTGAAGTAATATAGGGGGTGTAACTGGCTATTCGTAATTTATGATTTGATATTTATCAATATATGACTAGGTGATTGATTTTATTTGAGATCGTATTTTACATATATATTATTTTTTCTTCTTAATTTAACTCTTTCTATCTAATGTTTATGGGCAGTTTAAATATGAGTAGACATACATAGTTAGTATCTTTTTTCCTACAAGCTGTTGTGTATAAATGTATTTATAAGTTTATATTACAAATAGTTCTGTTATTATTACATTTGTACATTTAATAATTTGCAAATACATAATAATAATACTGCATTTTTTACTACCTTGTATACGGTGAATATGTGAAAAATAAATAAATTATAATTGTTATGTTTAATGGAGGTATATACTTTATTTAGGAAAAGCTAAATAATTATAAATCATCCTAACCCCGTGCTCCACCTAAAGGTACCAGACGAGGCTATTCTAAGTACCCAAGTAGTACATAATATATAACCAACATTCGCCTAATATAAAACTAATAATACAATGTTTTTTTTTTAATATTACATATAGTATAGTTTATAAAAATTCTTAACATTGCGGTTTACAATTAATTAGTCCGCGGTTCGTCAATTCAGCTTCAGGAATAAGCTCGCGTCCCTTCGTCGGGCGTTTGTTATTTTTTTTTCAAATTAGAACTTCTCATCTTAAAATTTTGCATTTAAAATTGAGCCTAAAAAAATCGAGAACAGGAAGCAAAAGCTTTCCTCGAGAGGTGATTAGTGATTTTGTACTAAAACCGTTTAAATACCCCCTTTTATTTTGCTTAAATCTTTGTGGGTGTTGTGAAAAGTTTTGTGCCCAAAATTTGGATTACGAGAAGAATTATTTTTCCCACATCGGCTGGTAAGATGTTCAAACTTTCTGCTTAAAACTAACCAAAGCAATTACGTGAAAACCGTAACTCGTTCGCTCTCTCTCTCTCTCCCTTAATAAATAATTTGAAAGTAAGAATTACTAAAACTTAAATTAATCAACATTGTTAAGTAAAGCCTAAAAAAATTCATCTAAATAGTTGTGTTTTGTTTTGTCATTTGCTTGATATTTTGTTAAATTCGTAGATTGTTAGCTTAACTTAATTGTCACAAAATTCGTTGAAACAAAATTGTTTTGTTCATTTTTGATCACTTGTTATTTTATTTGATTGTGTAGTTTGTTAGTTTTTTTTTTTAATGTCCTAAAATTACTCAATATATAATTGTAATAAAATTAAGTCGTTCTATTATTCCACCATTTTAAAAGAAGTTCAGTTTGAGCCCTTAGTAAAGACCCGGAGAGGAAGACAAGTCTGTAAAGAGAAAGCCGACGAGAAGGGTAAGTCGACAATCATTAGGCTAACTAACGGCCCTGCTTCGACTGACGGTGGAAAACACAGTTGGGAAACAGCTTTGGCTAAAATTACTAAAACCATTCGCTACCGAACAAAAAGTTTGTTTCCCCAGCAGTGGCTCGCCGGTCAAAAGAGCGGGTGTGGGTTATCTGCGAGGCGGAGTTTGGCTTTGTCTTATTTGAAATTGGGCTGGCCATCCCCAAAAGTCTCCAGATAGGAAAATCCGTTCCGCTACATAGGAAAATAATATTATATAATTATTATAAATCTAATATTTTGTTTTGAATATTTTATTCATATTTATTTCATATTACAAATTTAGATATGTCACTGTAGTACTGATTTTTTCCTTGATTTACTCTAATACACCCAATAATCTGTATTAAGTATTCAGTTTTATTCTTACCTTGCTGCATTGGTTTCTTTCAAAAATAAAATATTACTTAAATATATGTATTTTACATTAAAAAAAAAATATTTGTATTAGAATATATATCTTATATCATTTCGATATTTCAAATGTTGCTACAGCTCGTGTGACTTCGTACACATTCGTTCGCTTTTCTTTATGGTGGCGTTGTGTGTAATGGATAAGGTTAGGTCTTGATACGTTAGAAATAGCCAAATATATTTACAACTGGGCTTTGTTTTTAGGATGTAAGTATTTCGATATGTGCCAATGTGAAATTATAACATCTTAAACATGTTTTTTTTCTTATTTTATAGCAATAGCTAAAAAGTGTTTAATATCCATATCAGAATTCAAATACGAAATAATCTTAGAAGTGGACAAATCCAATCTGTCAAGGTATGTGATACTAATGAACACTTTTTTGTAGTTGCTGTAAAATTAAAAAAGAAAAACAGATTTTTGCAGATACCGTCAGTAAAAAAATTACTAATATAACAAATATTTGAAAAGCATATAACAGATACATTAGAAAATTATATATAATAACTTAAAAACACATATAAAAGAAATATTAGAATATCATATTAAACCTATATTGCAAAGTAATATGCATAAAATATTTTAAAAAACTGTTGTTTATGATATAAAAAAAATATTTAATTTTTATATTTATTTAATATTTTTGCGCTGCTTGGGTACTATATGGATTCTATAACAATTGAAATCTACCTACTCTAACTAAATAATTTCCCTATGATTATTAATAACAAAAATATAATACACTTTATTTATGAAAACTAAATTATTACAAATCATTCCAACCCCGTGCTCAACCTAAAAGGTACTACACGAGGCTGCCTATTCTAAGTACTATATGGGTTCCATAACAATTGAAATGTTCCTACTCTAATCAAATAATTTCCCTATGATTCTTAATAACAAAAATATAATACAGTAGCCTCGCAATTATGTGAGTACTACTTTTGTGAAACGATGAAATATGTGAAATGTGATTAGTTCACATAATCACGAGTCTACTGTAAATCGGTCAGCTCTCAGTTATTATAAACGCGCCCATGGAACGACCTTCGTTATCTCCCAGCATTCGCCGAAAACATTGATTATATATAATATCTTACATAAAATCAATGGCCACGGAGTAAAGGAAAACCATGGCAAAAACCTTACTCTGGAAGGATCTGGGAAGAAGTCTCAGACCTTATTACTGATAGCCGCAAATTGTTATTATCCTTTTGAGTGCTGAAAAAGCAGCCTCCGCGTTTCCTTATATTCCGACAGCCTTGCCGTCCTCGCGTAGCTGCTCCCTTTTTCACACATTGGAAATTGAAGGAAAGATGATGACCTAAAAGCAAACCAAACAACAGCAATACCTATTCCAATACTTAATAATAACTCAATTCTAATTATTCTAACCAAGAGTAATTAAATTAAAGACGTATATTTTAAATATTTGTTGTTTAACACTAATTCCCACCACCAAAGAGCATAAAATATTCATTCATAAACACGTGCTACCCCAGTAACTATCTAAATATCATGCCGTAACCTATCTAGTTCTTTAGCAACTGTTAATTTTTAATTAGCGGGTATTCCCGCTAAAATTTGAATTACCCTACCCTTATGTCGGTTAGACAATAGTACCAATTATTACCACCACTAGTTGTAACACACATGTTCGCACACCATGCACTCCATTTTAGTGCATCAAAAATAAAATAGTTAAAACATACACAGTGCATTAAATTTTATACAGTCCACTCATTCAAAACAAAAATCGTCGATCAATAATCAACACAACAGCAACATTACTAAAAAATTCCCACCATTCGACGGATCCATTATCTCTAATATCTATTTTGCGTCGCGGCCAATTTAATCCCCATAGCTAATGCCCTAACTTCCGTACGCGACCGCCACTCATCAGTGAGTGGACATTCAAATAGGGCATGCCCCGCTATATGTACCCCACCACATTCACAAAGCGAATCATTCACCCTCCCAATTCTACATAAATATGATTTAAAATTACCGTAACCTGTTATTAATTCTACCGCCTGATACGATAAATTAACCCTCATTTTCCTAAAACGTGTAATGCTACCGATAAATTCCCTAGTCCACCTACTCTTCCATCATTATCAAGTTTATCTAAACGCTTTTTTAGCTACACTAGCTGAAATTAGCCCAAATCTAATAATCGAGCTATCACCCTAGACACCGCCTCTTTCGCTAATTGATCCACCCTCTCATTGCCGTCCCGCATAAATTCCCATTCGCGCCTACTATATACTACTGCCTGATTTATTGCAACTAATTCTGCCTGAAAAATATTGCAGTGATCCCCTAATTTAAACTTTTGATTATGTATTTCAATATCCCTATTATAACTACTATAATACTAATTCATTTGAGACGCTTAAACAAGTAATGACTAGTGAAAACGTTTTGAAGTTGTATGACCCGCATGCGCGTGCCGAACTGCATACAGACGCTAGTGCGGTGGGTTGGGAGGAATACTTCTGCAAGAAGGCAGCGACTGCCAACTGCACCCTGTGATGTTCGTCAGCCGGCGAACAACAGCAGATGAGCAACGATATCATTCTAGTGAACTGGAGACTTTGTGTGTTGTTTGGGCGTTGGAAAAATTACGAGTATGTCTTATTGACTAAAGTTTATACTTAGACGATGGTGGTTGAAGCTGCAAGAATACCAGTTCGAAGTGATCCACAGGTCTGGAGATAGTATGAGGCATGTGGACGCTCTCTCTCGCAACCCGACGGGAGAAGCAGAAGAAACAGAACCTGTACCTGATTTTCTGATGTTGATGACTACCTTGGACGAGACGGATTGGTTATGTTTGGCGCAGAGAACCGACCCAAAACTAGTTTACATCACAGAGACGCTGATGAAACCTCAGAAGATGCCACACGAAGAACACTTGATTGCAGAATACAGGATGATGGATGGACGACTTTACCGACAATACAACAACAAGCTGCTATGGGTTGTACCAAAAACCGTAAGATGGAAGATCACCCAGAACCATCACGATGATATGGCGCACCCGGGATTAGCGAAGATCTTAAACAAGATCCAGCAACACTATTGGTGGCCTAGAATGCGGAACTACGTGAAGGGATACATAGGCTCTTGCATGGAGTGCCTATATTATAAATACTCTGGACGGAAGAGACCAGGAAAACTGCATTCCATCGATAAGATAGGTATACCCTTTCATACAATACACCTCGACCATTTGGGACCATTTGTGAAGAGCCAAAGAGGTTATACTTACCTATTAGTGATTGTGCTTTACGAAATTTACATTTTTGCAACCTGTGAGAAACAGCAGCGCCGCAGCTACTGTGAAGGCAATATCAGAAATTGTAGCTATTGTCCGCCGCCTAGAGTTACCTCGGACCGAGGGACCGCTTTCACAGGTAACAGTTTTCGTGAATTTTGTAAACGAAGTAATATAACACACGTATTGAATGCGGCATTAGCTCCAAGAGCCAACGGTCAAGTAGAGGTGGTGTACCGGACTATTACACCGGCTTTGGCGTCTTTAAGTCTGGATGCAGAAGGGAAAGAATGGAATAAACATGTTGGTGCATCAACAACACTTTGCACCGGGCGATAAAGTGTACCCCCTTTAGTTTATTATTTACATTCGAAGTTTAGACGGAAACCCTTTGAGAAATATTAACAACTCCGTTGATATAGTAGAGCGCAGGAAGAGCGCCTTGGAGAAGGTACGGTTAGATCAAGAGAAGCAACGTAACCGGTATGACAAGAAAAGAGCGAATGCAAAAGGATTGATTGAAATTGGCAAATTAGTATTGATCAAAAGACAGCCAATCGCTACTGGAGAGTCGAGAAAGTTAGCATCTAAGTACCACGGACCCTACATCACCACTGAGAAGCTACCATACGATCGTTACAGAGTTGAGAACTTACCCTGAGGTACAACGAACGCAAAAGTTTTACAAAGGTATAGCAGCTATCGATCGTTTAAAACGATATTCGTTTCACGAAGACCGCGATGCAGACACAGAGGCCGAAGACGAACAAGGAGAAGAGGAGGAAAAGGTCGAAGGAGGCGCTGCCGGAAGAAGTGGACCACAAGACACCGTGAACGAAGGCGGTGCAGAAGGAGACCAGCATATCTTGAGGACTATTATTTCGGGAACGAAATATAACCCACGAGGATGGCCGAATGTTAGAATTGCATTTTATATTATATTTAAGTTGGTAATATTATACGAACAATGAGTAGTGTTGTGAGCCGTTATACACTGTTGAAAATTTTAACACTTTTTTGACTAATTTAATAGTCAGGAGAGGTCCACACTGTTTTCGTGTTATTTTGTCGAGAACTATAGAAGTTTAAATTTGACGAACAAAGATAGTCAAGTATTGTCTATTGCTAAGGGGTTATTTTGTCCAACTAACACGTGAAATTATGATATACTTCTAGTCACATTTTATTTGATCTAGACTAGACAAATTTACTAGCTGTTTAACTAAATGAATGCGATCTATTGGGTGTTTTAACACCATTTTCTAAACACAACGTCTTTTTAATATGCAACTCCTATTTCTTAGTGCTATAATATTATCTCTTTAAAACGTTTTCTCAATTATAAATATGCAAAACCACTCATTCACAAGTTTTGGTTTCAACTAAACGCACCAATTTTAAAAATGATTTTTTGAGAACCGTTATAAAATTAAGTGAATGTTTATGCTATTTGATTCAAGTCTAAACTAATTGCGTAAATAGATGTTCCTAATACATCTTTAAAATGTTGAATTTTTATGCCCACTGGAATTAACGTTTAATAACACAAGTTACACTTTGCAGGTCAGTCACATTTGGTGGTTTGTTTGGATATGTTAATACGCAGAAACAAACTCGAAAACAGATACACGTGCAATGCAGGTGGTGCGTATAATGCAATACTGTATTAGATTAGGTGGGGTTTCTATATTTCTATCCGAGGGAAAAATTCTGATTGGTTGATGCTTCTGAATGTCTAGAGAAAATAATAAATCCTCATATCTGAACAAAGAATTCACACCAAATTCTAGTAATTTCTGTTCTACTAAACACATGTAGTCAATTCGTCTGGCAAAGTTTGTAAAAATCAACACTAAAATATTTGACTAGCGCAAAATTAACGCCAACACCGTAATATTTTCAACAGTGTATAATGAATACGTTGAATACATTGCTAAATGATAGTTTAGATTAAGTAACTTTGCTTCTATTAGATATATTTATATATATGTATATGCACACTTATTTTATTGTTGCTGTTGTCCTGTAAATGGATCTTTTCTGTTGGGCAGCTTAATAAATTATTATTATTATTATTATTATTAAATTATTCGTGAACTTCTATTGACGAAAGATATAAAAAGTGTTTCTAACAAATGTACTTCGAAAGGGGACGCCAAAAAGCGTACAGAATCGGTAAATAGGGAAATATAGTAGTATGTATATATGGCATAGATAGGAACGTAGAGCAGGATAAATTATTAGATTGTTTATTAAACTAAAATTATGTTGTTAAGGCAAATTTTGATAGCATAGAAAGCTTAAAAAAGAGAGTAGGGTATTTAGATATTTTGCGTCTAATATAGATCTTGAGCGATGGATTAAAAATGCCGTTTGTTCTGTAAGCCCCAAATTAAGATATCTTATTATCAATTTAAAAATAAATATGTTATGGCGAACTTGCCTAGTTAGGGATTATAATTCGGTTCTATATGGTTTTAATGGTTTAGGTACAGGGCATATAGTTAAAAATTGTAAAAATGAGGCACTTTGCGGTAAATGCGGAGGTAAACGTAATAAAAAAGACTACAAATCGCAATTTATTAAATGCGTAGTTTGCGAAAATAAAAAAATTCTAGTGTAAGTATCAAACATGAAGCTTTTTCCAAAAATTGTATGGCTCAAACAGTTAATAGATGCGGACAAAAAACGCATAAATTATAATGATTAATAATACTAGTTGTATTAATCATGTTTTAAAAATATTAAATGTATACAAATTAGTTTAGGAAGAGGGAGAAGAGCGACATACAATTTAACGGGAAAAAAATGTTAAGGATGATATTAATATCGCGTTTATTCATGCACCGTATGTTATTAAAGGGAAAGTTTGGGGTTGACCGATGCATTATAAAACTTTTTATGTAGGGGATGATGATCGTCCAGTTAGAGCAGTTATTATAATTAGTGATAATGAATTAAGGAAATTATTATTAAGGGATAAAAGTAATGCGAGAATTTATTACAGTTGAAATTCAAAATTCTAGTGGACTACAATTCATTGGGATATCTTTATATATTCCTCCAGAACAAAGACATTCTGGGAGTTTGATAATAATGTTCGCATTCTTAGTAATGTAATAAACTAATTAAAGTCGATTAGGGAAAATAATTTCGTAATTGCCACAGATGCTAATAGTAAACATCACTTATAGGGTAGTCCAATAGAGGATAGGCGCGGGCGAATTTTAGAGGGATTAATTAATGGTAAAGGCCTAATTGATTTAATAACAATGATGAGCCGACTTTTGTAGAGCGTAGCGGTAGTAGTTTTATAGATGTAACAATTGCAAATAGAAACGCGTACGGTTTAGTTAATCATTGGGATTTATTAAATGAGGAAAACGCTTTCAGATCATAAATTTATAGAATTGTGTATTAGTAAAGATTACAGGCGTAAGAGTATTGGTTCAAGGGTGGGTTTTTGTTCTAAAAAAGCTAATTGGGAATCGTTCAGAGAATTCATTATTAGAGAGGTCACTAATTTAGATAGGCAATTAGATGATAGTAAGGTCATATAGAGAAATTGAAAATATAAGGAGTAAATCTAATGATAGGGGTGTTAGAGTTTTAGGAAATCGGTCCCGTGGTGGACCTCTGAACTAACTAGGTTATGGAAAGAGGTAAATAGATTAAGGCGGGGAACCTCTGAAAGGTGTAATAAAAAGTATTAAAGTTTTTATTTTACTCTACAATGGAATGAGCATGCGGTAAAAAAAATAATGATTAAAAATTCTGTAAGAAAAAAAATTTATCTACTACTACTAATAAATCGATGTAGCAACAACTTGTTTTGGAAGTAAAAATAATTCTATGTCGATACGATAGGATTAGACGAGCGTGAAAGAGAAGGAGTAATATTCTCCTTCCTAACTGCAATTTGTGTTGCCTGTTTATTAGTAAAACTATACCACGTTCTCTCTCATTTAGCTATGTCTCATTACAATTCCTTCACTGAACAATAGTAGGGTAGTAGCAGAGATAACTATACTATAGGAGATGGGTAAGTTTAATGGGTCAAACTGTTAACAAAATTCTAGTAGTTACAAGGGACGTTTGTAGACGGCGCTGTAACTCTTGTTTGGTAACAAACTACAGGAAACTATTTTGTTTAGGTACATTTACAAATTTAGGTGATTTAGGTTGATGCCACTGATACGTCACCCTTCATATTTGTTTTCGTTTTCATAAGCACAATCACAAGGACGCTATTTGTATTTTGGTAATTTTTAATACACGTGGAGTTTCGATTTGCTTTTATAATAATTTTTGTGGTTTTTTTTTACTGGCCGTGGTACTTATACAGTGGCGGTGGTGGTTTATGTTTATATCTTGACAAACTTTTACTAAAGTGAAATTTATAGGATAGTTTAGTGACTACGTTTTTGTAAATAATACATTGACTTTAATTATACTCTAGTTTTAGGTGTAGTTAGTTATTTAAGGCACTCTACAGTTAGATCATAGATTACCTTGATATTACTAGATATTCCTTGAGGATATAAAAGGTACTTTAGCTATATTGTCATGTTTGGAAATAATAATAATTACTACGATTTGTATAGGAATACGGCAGGAATTTCTGTTATAAATTTAAAACTTACATCTTAAATCGTTGAAAGTTAAAATACAAGTATAGGTATTTTTGTAAATATATATCGCGATCGTGATTATGATTCTAAGATTATTCGTTACGTCACAGCGATTAATCCTCGATTTGTTCTAGTTTTCCATCGCACCGATTTGTTTAATACATATACCCTCATATTTTCAGCCATATTGCTGTTGGAAATGTAAACAAACCACTAGTAATCCCTCCATAGGTACGATTATTGTAATTTATAATCGCTTGAATTGCGATTTGATTTTTCAAACGTGATTACTTTCAAACACGATTTAAATTCATACTTTTCCAAGGGATATAATTTATAATCGCACACCTAATCACAATCGCGATTTATATTTACAAAAATACCTTATATATTATATAATATGTAATGAATAATGTATAGCCTGAATGTTGTAATTTTAAATATTTAATCAATAAATGTTATTTTTACGCACAATTTTTTTTATGTACATCTTTATATATTGTCAATTGAAATAAAAATTCAAACAAAAGTACATTTTAATATTCGTTTGGCGCACGCCATCTACAAACGTCCCTTGCTATTTTTAGCAAAAACTATTAATAAGTATATACATGGGAGTTGCCTATCTCCTGAGGAAACTTATCTCTGGTAGTAGTGTGTTACGGAATATGTGTTGGTAAATATTCTGTAATAAACAGGTCTGTCAAACAAAACATTTCAAAGGAAAATGTATACGTATATTTTTTTTTGTACGCTGCTCCTACATTCGTGTGTTGTCGATACAAACATAGTGAAGAACGACCCATAACAATTAATACCAATTAAGATATTCAGAACAACACTTTCGAGGGACAAATCTTCTTTCGCCTTGGTGCTGTCTTCACAGGTCAGTATCAAACGTCTCTGTACGCCTCATCGTCCAACCATTTCCTGATTTGACTACTTTTCAACAGCACCAGCTCCACTCCAAGATGAGGGTGGTGATATCTCGAGCGGGTTCACACAGAACACCGCAATACTAAATAATATGGAAACACAGCCAATGTCCAATATCATACACACAGTATGGATTAAATACGAAACACATCCAGTATATAATATCGTGTACACACAGTACAGATTAATATGGAACACATCCAGTATATAATATCGTGTACACACAGTACAGATTAATAGGGAACACATCCCATATATAATATCCTGCTCACACAGTTCAGAATAAATATGGAACACATCCAGTATATAATATCCTGCTCACACAGTACAGAATAAATATGGGACACATCCAGTATACAATATCCTGCTCACACAGTACAGAATAAATATGGAACACATCCAGTATATAATATCCTGCTCACATAGTACAGAATAAATATGGAACATATCCAGTATATAATATCCTGCTCACACAGTACAGAATAAATATGGAACACATCCAGTATACAATATCCTGCTCAGACAGTACAGAATAAATATGGAACACATCCAGTATATAATATCTTGCTCACACAGTACAGAATAAATATGGAACACATCCAGTATATAATATCCTGCTCACACAGTACAGAATAATATGGGACACATCCAGTATATAATATCCTGCTCACACAGTACAGAATAAATATGGAACACATCCAGTATATAATATCCTGCTCACACAGTTCAGAATAAATATGGAACACATCCAGTATATAATATCCTGCTCACACAGTACAGAATAAATATGGGACACATCCAGTATACAATGTCTGCTCACACAGTACAGAATAAATATGGACACATCCAGTATATAATATCCTGCTCACACAGTACAGAATTAAATATGGAACACATCCAGTATATAATATCCTCCTCACACAGTACAGAATAAGTATGGGACACATCCAGTATATAATATCCTGCTCACACAGTACAGAATAAATATGGAACACATCCAGTATATAATAGTTTAGTTTTATTTATTTGTTCTTGTATAATACAATAAAGTATAGAACACGTCAATACAAATACAAAAAAGACAATACATGTATATCAATAAATAAAAAGTACATATTAAGAAAAGTGAAGAGCTATTCCAATGTCAACTTACATTAAAAAAGTCTTTTAGACTATAAAAAGAGTGTTTGTATAATACTAATTCTAGTTTGTGTTTAAATTTCTTATCATTAAAAAATGTAGTTCTATAGGATATAGTTATAGATCTTAATAAGATGTAAAACAACATTTTTTTGTACTATTGTTAAATTAGGCCTAGGTCCCGATATATAACTACTTTTAGTTGTCGCTCGCGTGGAATATGTATGAATCAGTTCAATTTACGGAAAAAGGTGTTATAATTTTTCCGAACAAACATTGCACATTCAACAATATACAAACCAGTAAGCGTGTGTATTTTTGGTTAATAAAAATGTCTTTGCAAGTGTCTCTACTTTTTAAACCAAATATGTTCCGAATACAACGTTTCTGGATAACGAATAATCGGTCAACATCACTGCTGTTGCCCCAAAATACCAACCCATACCGTAGGCGGGCTTCCACATATGCGCGATAAGCACTCAAACCCGCGGACACGTTCACCGAGGAGGCTACCACTCGCAGAGCGTAGGTAAATGGAGCGATCTTGGCAGCGATGTAATCCACATGTTTCTTCCAATTTAGATGGTCGTCAATTTTTAATCCGAGGAACGTCGTTACAGCTACTCGAGGTAAGTTCTTCAATCGTCGTAGTTTATGCTAAATGCATGGGTATCTCTTGTTGTAAATTTAATTAAGTTGGTCTTTTTTATATTTAATTTCAGGTTATGGTTTTCAAGCCAGCTTTTATTTATATCTAATGCGTGTAACATTTTGTCTTTCAAGGTATCCTGATCTGCGGCTCTCAGAACAACCGACACATCATCCGCGAAAAGTGCTACAAGATCACGCTGTATATCCGGCAATCGGTCCAGGTAAACCAGAAACAGGATAGGTCCCAGGACGGATCCCTGCGGAACTCCCCTTTGTACTATTTCCCAGGAGGATGTAAGTATCTCACCACTGCTACTCCGCGCCTTCACACTTTGCATTCTATTTTCAAGGTACGACTGCAGAAGTTTAAGACTCCGTCCCCGAACCCCCGCGCTCTCAAGCTCCTGAAATAATGTAGGGTGGTCAACACTGTCAAAGGCCTTCGACAGGTCTATGTATAGACCAGCCACATGGTCGCCATCATTCACTCCTTCCAGAATTTCGGATAAGACTTGATATATGGTTGTCGCTGTTGACTTTCCTTTCTGATAGCCACTTTGCTTATCGTTTAAGGGATTATATTTTTCTAGAAATGTTGTTAATCTTTTATGCATAATTTTTTCAAATATCTTAGATACATTGGATAATAAAGTTATGGGTCTATAATTTGTTATTTGTTGTTTATCCCCCTTTTTATGTATAAGATCTACAATTCCCTTTTTTAGATGACTTGGAAAGGTAGATGTTTCAAGACTCAAGTTAACCATGTAAGCTAGTGGCTCGGCTATGCATGCAGCAGATAATTTCAGCAGCGACACTGGTATCTCATCGTGTCCAACAGAGCAAGTGTTTCTTAGCTCCGCAATGACGTTAACTATCTCATTTGAGTTTGTCGGCAGCATAAAACATGTTTTATCACAGCCTCCCAAAGGGTATAGCACCTGTAAAAGTATTATTTTTTTTTCGTATCAGTGCATACGTTTAATAGATATTTGTTGATTTCGTTTAATTTTGGTACATTATCATATGTATTATTTTCCATTTGAACATCTTCTAGCATACTGTGTTTTCTATGATTTTTACCAGTTATTTTAGATACTAAGTTCCAAGTAGCCTTTATTTTATCGTTAGAGTTCATTATATAAGTCGAATTATAATTTATTTTTGCATTTTTAGTACTTTGTGTCACATGTTTACAGTAAGAGTCGTAATCACTTTTGGAAATTTTTCCCTTCTGAAGTTCTTCGTATAACTGACGTTTGATGCTACATTTCATTTTTAGTTCATCTGTAATCCATTTTGTATCATTTGTATTATCTTTAGTTTTAATATATTTTACAGGGCATACCATGTCAATCGCTAACATAATTTGATTATGAAAATACATATAAGCTTCATCTACGGTTTTCATATTATACATCTTGGACCAATCATAATCTCTTAAGATGTGTGCTATTTCACCCATTTTTGCGTTTGTATAGAACCGTTTCCTTTCGTACTTGCTTCTGCAGGGTGCAGATAGTTGCTGTTCTTTAGGAATTTCAATAATTTGACCTTTGTGATCTGACAGAGCTGTTGTTAAAATTTTTGCATCGAAAGTGTTGGCATTTGTGCAAATATTATCAATTTGCGTTGAGGATTGTGTGGTGATTCTTGTCGGACCATTTATTACTTGCTGTAAACCAAAACATGCCATAATGTCCAAGAACTTTTTTACATTTGTATCTGCATGATTCATAAAATTTATGTTAAAGTCTCCTGTTAGTACCAATGTGTAAGTTCTGTATTTGGAAGATAGTGATTCCAGAATATTTTCAAGTCTTTGAAAAAATATATTTACATCACCTAGTGGAGGACGATAGATATTTAACACTATAAGACTTTGTTTACACGATATTACAACACTACATTCAATTACAATCTCAACATTTTCATTTTCAATATCTAGCAGGTTCTCAAAGTGACAACCTATTTTTGTAAATATACAAGATCCTCCATGAGATCTATTTGGGCGAGTGTAACAAGAGATAAGTGTATATCCATCAACCCCTACAAACATCTCTTCGCCTGGTTTCAACCAGTGTTCTGTCAAACATAAAATTTGAACATTCATTTTCTGTGACTCGAGAAAGGTACATATATCATAGGTCTTATTTTTTATACTTTGAATATTTTGATGTAATATTGTTGTTTTGTCTGTAGATTTACAATTTTGGTCACTAATATCTATGTTTGTGGAAGAGAAACTACCTGCCGTTGAAAATTTCTGTACGGTCTAATTGTATTAGCTGGCCAAAGATCCGCATCAAGCAACTGATCAACGCTGCTCTTATTTATGGCTATTTTGAATGCTGCAATATTGGTATTTTTAATTTCTAATTTTATACAATCAAGTACGTTTATATTGCTCTCTAGTAAGTATTGTTTTACATCATCTTCCGTAGTATCACGTTTGAATATCCTGCGCACACAGTACAGAATAAATATGGGACACATCCAGTATATAATATCCTGCTCACACAGTACAGAATAAATATGGAACACATCCAGTATATAATATCCTGCTCACACAGTTCAGAATAAATATGGAACACATCCAGTATATAATATCCTGCTCACACAGTACAGAATAAATATGGGACACATCCAGTATATAATATCCTGCTCACACAGTTCAGAATAAATATGGAACACATCCAGTATATAATATCCTGCTCACACAGTACAGAATAAATATGGAACACATCCAGTATATAATATCCTGCTCACACAGTACAGAATAAATATGGAACACATCCAGTATACAATATCCTGCTCAGACAGTACAGAATAAATATGGAACACATCCACTATATAATATCCTGCTCCCACAGTACAGAATAAATATGGAACACATCCAGTGTATAATATCCTGCTCACACGGTACAGAATAAATATGGGACACATCCAGTATATAATATCCTGCTCATACAGTACAGAATAAATATGGAACACATCCAGTATATAATATCCTGCTCACACAGTACAGAATAAATATGGAACACATCCAGTATACAATATCCTGCTCACACAGTACAGAATAAATATGGGACACATCCAGTATATAATATCCTGCTCACACAGTACAGAATAAATATGGAACACATCCAGTATATAATATCCTGCTCACACAGTACAGAATAAATATGGAACACATCCAGTATACAATATCCTGCTCAGACAGTACAGAATAAATATGGAACACATCCACTATATAATATCCTGCTCACACAGTACAGAATAAATATGGAACACATCCAGTATATAATATCCTGCTCACACGATACAGAATAAATATGGAACACATCCAGTATATAATATCGTGTACACACAGTACAGAATAAATATGGGACACATCCAGTATAGAACATCGCATACACACAGTATAGTTTAAATACGGTACACATCAAAAACATATTATATCATATATCAGATAATACGGGACAATTCAAAAGTACTTACTTGTATGTAAAACGAATAAAAGAAAAGTGGTTTCAAACAAAGACTATATCCCGACCGCGTAATACACCCTACTTATATGAATGTCTATTACATAGTGCCACAACTGCCTGGCCTAAATTTCTCGCTATGTTTACAAATCTATACTTTATCTTTAAAACAACACCTCAGCACCCAAACCAGGGCTAACAACACGTTTGGCATCTACAGTCATTATTCGATCCCTTTTTAATATATGCGTCTTACATGTACAATAATAATATAATCCGCACACAGCGACCGCGCCCTTCAATGGCAACACCTTTAAGGTGCCTTACGTGTAGCGCTTATTTTAAGTTATGAATAACAAACCCGTAACCTTTTACTGCTTTTCATACAACTCCAGCAATACAAATAAACTAAAATAAAATATAGAAAGAAACTAAACATAACACAATAAATCCTTACAATTATAACCCCCACCTCCAAAACTGTGACTAGGCGACCACTTCTTCTTTTTCTTGACATAATCCAACATACACTCCTCAGGACCAGGTTATGGTAGATTATGCTTGAGAAATGACGTCATATGTATTCGCCTCACGAGGCATCGTTCGCGAGAACGGTAGGTTTACACATAATCCAACATAATTTTCAGTTAGATTATGTCGCAAAAAATCGCTTAAAATACCGTTTAATTTACTCCAAAGTTAGTATACTTCTAGGCAGTTACGTGATTGTCATTCCATGATTTTTATGCTCATGGTAACATCTAGCTAATTGTTAATGTATTTAATATTTGGTAAATAGTAAAACTGCAAGAGAAAGCTTTTAAGGAGAACGTTTATAGTAAAGACGGAATTAAAATTATTATCAACCAGAATTTGGCAATTGATATAAAGAAGTTCTCAAATGACGATATATCGTCATTGTCCGCAACAATGAACCAAGAAACTAATCTTCTGATGTTTCAGACGTGTTGAGGGGTTAACTTTCTGAATGTAGAAATGCATATTTTATTGTTACTACTTTTTGTGTGTGGTACTTAGAACAGCGTTTAATTCTATTTTGCATTTATCATTAAATAACGGATTTGATAAAAAAAAGTTTATAAGCTTGCTGATTTATCATTAAATAACGGATTTGATAAAAACAATTATTTTTTTTATCAGATTGCACGAAAGTATTTATATGCGATGACATGGTTGCCTCCCTACTAATATTCTCAAATTTCCAGTGATGTGTAATCGACGTGATGTGGTGCCTGAAACCTGAAAGCCTAGCCCGTTAATTAATTGAGAGACTTCAGAAACTTGTATTAGGATAAGTGGTAGGTACATAGTTCTTGCTTTTTGTGTACTAAAGGCTGTGTGAAACTATAAACACACTATACAACTAGTACTCCACCAGCTCGCGAGATCCTTTGTCCTTTTGTGGTCCGTTTTCAATAACCTTCAAACCTAGCTGCCATCTTGTAAAGCTGTTGCCGGGAATTTTCAAACGTGTGGAGTAATTTATATTTTAAAGGAAGTAGAAAAACAGATTAGAAAAATCCACAAATTAATGCGTGTTTTATTCTAATTTTACTGCAAATATTTCTGAACAGCTTATAGTAATGAAAAACACGATTCTGGTAAAATAATTTGATTAAGTGATACATATATTTGCAAGTGTTTTACAATAATTAAGTTCACATTCTTTGCAAACTTTTCCTAGACCCCTCACCACAAACATGCGTTAAACTGGACGTACGTTTCGATAGCAAAGTTTGCAAATTAGCAATTAGCAAAAGTATGTGGTGAGGGGTCTAGAAGAAGTTTGCAGCATTATCAGTACCACAGTTTGGAGTATTTTTGTCTTCACATTCTTTCCTTTTTGTGAAACTAAATCTTTATTCATATATTTTATAGTATAAAATATTCTTCCAGGAATAAATGTGTTGTGGTTCTTTCTGAAATAAATTAATAAAAATGCAACGACTTGCAACGGTGGAACGGTTTTATTGTAGACTTTCAAATTTCGGACACACCAACTTATGATTAGGGTTCAAGACTTTTGATTATATCTTTCTGTGTAATACTTTTTATTCGATTAATTCATTTCTAACATCCGACCCTACAGTGGTTTGTCAATAATAATGTTCGGGAATGCACAATTGGATAGAGTTTCAGACATAGACTAAATAATTTCGGGTTGTCTATAATGTGAATAAATGTGAAATGTGAGGAATAAAATTTATACTAGTATAATGTAGTTCAGACCAAATCACATTATTTTAAAAAGTGAACATAAAATGAATTAAGTTGGTTATTGTGATAAATAGCGATACAGTTTAAAATAGGTATGTAACAAATAAATTGATTTAATGTGACCTAGGAACCCTGTAGAACGACAATAGTTCTTCTTATCCATTTCTTAATTCTTGTCCTGTTATATATAATAGATTTATTCGGCAATCCACAGAAACTGCGACCATCGTTAACATCAAAATTTATCTTGCATGGTGCCCATTGGAGTGTTTTTCACGGTTATTTCAATCAAACCTAATAATGTAATATATAACAAAGTGTGTAAATGTTATGGCCACTAAGCTTACCTTTACACAATGCATCTTATGCAGGTTTATTAATTGTTCTTAAAACTGCGGGGGTAATTTAAATCTAAGAAAATACGTAAAATAAATAAATAAAACAAGTAAATCATGTAGCAAACGGATGAGTAAACTAATTTATGTAAATACCAATGTAAACTATAACAAACTGCCATATTGGGAAGCTGTTATTTGAAGTGAAATTCGACTTAGAAATTTAGACTCCAATGACTCATCCATTATTCTTATTGTTTATACCAGTGTTGGGCATCAAAGAATAATTCTTTATTTAAATGATTATTTGAATGAAATTTTATTCAATTATTCTTTATTCAATATTAGGTTATTGTCGAATGAAGTGGTCCAGCATTATTTGAATAAGGAATTATTGAATGAAACGTTATTTAAATAAAGCATTACTAGAATAATTGTGTCACGAAATAAATCGTCATTCAAATAATGGAATAAACTGGGATCCAGGTACTTATATGTACAAGTTAACAGGCTCTGGTAGAGCGGGGAGTTTTTAAAAACACTTTAAAAACTTGTTAACAAATTTATTTGTAGGTTCAAAACGGCACTAAGAACGATATTACAATTGGAGCTTAAACTAACTATGAACTTCACAGTTTCATGTCAATATTTAGACTCTCCCTCTTATTCTATTTGGTACCTTTTTATATTCTTAAATTTACTTAGCTTGCATTTCCCATCCGTATCTATTATTCCAGAATATACTATTATGCGGTAAACATCTTATCGCTGTACATATGATACTTTATTACGCCGCGCGTAACTCCTCCCACCGTAAATGCAGAATTACCTCAAATTCGTGGGAATTCCTGCATGGGAATATCACTAGTGCTTGCTTTTACAATTGTCCGATTTCTTTTAATTCTTTGATATAACTTATACAATATTACAATAATAATGATGATAAGCAAGCAATAGATGATGTAATTAGTTGACTTGTTTTGGTATTGATTAAATTTAATGTCTTTTAACATTTCTTTTTGATTTTGAATTTCATTGGTAATATTATAAATTGGCGGTTGGAGCAGCTTTACAGTAGTTATGTTATTATGACTTTCGGATAAATCAATGAATTTAATTTCAGTGTTTAATATTGCTTTATAATTTTTAATGATTTGATTTTGAATAGCAAACTCACAATTATTAAGATTTTGAATTAAATATGTTCCTTTAATAATTTTAGTATCCTTCAAAGTATTACAGTTTTGCGTTATTTTATTATCTCTGGAGCTTAGTATTAATTTTACATTAGTTTCTAAATTTCTTATCTCGAAATCATCGACAATAAATGTATAATAGATACAATTCTTATAGTTATTATCTAAGTTTAAAATATGAATTTCACAAGGTGAGTTTTCTGAAATGTAGTGTTCTAGTTCATGATTACATAAATAAGTTTGTTTTTTAATTTGTATGCAAGCTTGATTGGACATTATATATCGTTGATTTTTGATTCCTACAAATTTGATATCTGGTGTGATTTCTTTAAAGGTTTTGTTACCTAAATAAATTGGTAAGGCACTAATATAATAGTATTGATATGGCTCTATGTTAACAATAGGTACTAGTAATACAAATACAAAATATTGATTATTCTGATATGCCTTAATTCTAATAAGTGTTTCTATTTGATATAACTTTTCTATAACTATTTCAAAAGGAAAACTACTTTTGTCATCTAACCTAATTTTCTTAATACTATCGATTAATATATCTGGTTCAATAACCATGGGATGTAATACCCCTGCTTTTGCAAAGGTTGCGGCTTGTATTAATTCCTCTACTTGCCTTCTTAATTCCTCCAATAGGAAAATCTGATGGTTAATCATTTGGATTGCATCCATCCGTTGTTGATTCTTTCGGGCCTCTCTGGTGATTGCCTCTTGATTGTCTAGCATGCTTTTAATGCTTTTCTCAAAATGTGTTGATATATTTTCCATTAGTTCTAATTGCCGATTTAAATTTGTTTTCATTATCTTTTGATTCATCTGTAATTCTTGAATTTGACTGTCGTATCGCCTACCATCTTCTTCATCTAAATTACCCGTTATTGCTTTGATAATGTTTCCGACTATATTTAATGCGCCTCTTTTAGTTCTACCAGTGGGTTGTAAGATTTCGAAGTATTTTTCTAAATTTTCTTCTTCTTGTTTTCTTAGTGCTTCCATTACTTTTAATTCTTCTACTGGATAGCCAAATTTGGTAATTTCTTGACCTTGTTGCTTATAGTTTTCCCAAATTTCAAATAATTTTGAATAGTCCTTTCTTATAACAAGCTCGAATTCCTTCTCCGTGTTATAGGCTGTTCCTAATTTCAATGGTAACATTCCGGCTTGGTTTTCGACTTTGATTATGGAACTTAATCCTCTTCCAATGAGGATTCTGGAAGAATGCCAGGTTTTAGTGAATTTATATGAAATTTAAACATTTTATTCTTTTTATTCTTTACTTCAACTGTATTGTTCTCTAAAATTCTCACGATAGTATATGGCCCTGTATATCTTTCTTTTGTTTTCTGCGTATAATATTTGGATGGTTTTACATAAACTTCTTGTCCTATTTGCAATTCCTTCTCCTTTCGTGCTTCATTTCGTTTTTCGATGTTATGCTCTTTTTCCTTTTGCATTTTTCTTGATATCGCCTCATATAGGTGTTTAGTCCTATCCTTGTGTTGTTGAATATAATCTTGGTAATAAATTTGGTCATAACACAAATCTAAAGGTTCTCTTGAATTGATATGTCCATATAGTAACTCGAATGGACTGGCTCCTGTCGCTGTATGTGATGTAGAGTTATAGGCTAATATTGCTAATTTCATTAGTTGCTTTGTATCTTTACAGATCTTTTGGCTTGTTAATATTCTAATATGCTCCAAAAGTGTAGAGTGTAATCTTTCCACGGGGGCGTTTGAATTTGGATTTTGCGTAGTTGTATAATGCATGTTTACTTTATGCAATTTTTAATAATTCTAAACCTTTATCCATAACTATTTCTTTTGGTGCACCGTGTATACTAAAACTCTCTATTAATTTTTCTACTATTTCGACTGCTGTTTTTCCGTCTACTGGGTATGCTTGCGCGTACTTTGAGAATGTATCAAGCATAGTGAGGAAATTTTGTCCGTTGATCGCTATTGTATCTACATGGAGTTTCGAAAAGGGTTTATCTACTTGTTCTGTGATCTGAAATGGTACTTTTGGGGGTTGTCGATCGTATTTACTTCTTTGACAAGTTTCGCATCTTTTAATATAATTTGTGATATCTGCTTTAATTTGTGGCCAATAATAATTTTTCCTGATTTGATTTAGGGTTTCATTAATCCCTCGATGATTTGTTTTTCCCTCGTGATTTTGGAGTATTATTTCAATTTTCTCTTCTGTGTCCTCTATGATTCTTACTCTTCTGGTACATCTATAAATTTTGGGGCCGTTGTTTGTAAAATGTTCAACATATACCTTACACATCGTCTGATAGATTTCGTCTGTGGTATAGATATAAATAGTTCCTTGCGCCATTATTGTTTTCATGATCTCCAATAATTCCTTGTACAAATTTTCGTTTTGATTAATTTTAACATGATAGATTAATTTTCCACTTATACTGTCAAATAAGGTTTCTGTTGGAAAGATATGCTTTTCTAAAAATATTTGAATTTTTTGTATATCTATCGGCACGTCTATTATCGGGATTGAATTGTCCGGTTCTGAGTTTACATTGCTATGTAGTGATTCATTACTTTCTTCATCTTGTTGTTTAGATGGTCCGGGTCGATTTCCTAAAATATCTTCGATTTCTTCTGCGGTTACTTGGGTTTGTGTTCGTAATATTTCTTCCATCTCTTTTGTTGTTATGTTGCCTAATCCTTGTAGAGCTTCTTGTAATTCTTCAATCGAAATTTGAGGTGTTGTTGATGATTTATCGTTAGCTGGTTTTTACTTTCTTCGACACTATTTTGGTGATTGATTTCTATTCTCGATAACGCGTCTGCGTTTTGATTTATTTTTCCCTTTTTATATACAATTTTATAATCGTATTCACTCAATTTAATTTTCCATCTTTGTAGTTTCGAATTGGGTTCTTTTAATGTTTGTAACCAAACTAATGGGCGGTGATCGGTGATGATAGTAAATTTTTGTCCGTATATGTAGGGTCGAAATTTTTTACATGCCCATACTATTGCCAATAATTCCTTTTCAATTGTTGAGTATTTTTGCTCTGTTTGCGTCAACGTTCTTGATGCGTAACATACTGGTAGATCTTGTCCAATATTTCCTTGAGATAGCACAGCTCCGATCGCTATGTTGCTAGCGTCTGTAGTTACCAAAAATTCTTTCGTGAAATCCGGATATTTCAATATCGGTTCGTTCATTAATATCTTCTTACAGTGCTCAAATGCATCAATGTATTCTTTTGATGTAAATTCAACTTTATTGCCTTTCCTTAGACAATTTGTCATTGGTTTTGTAATTTTGGAGAAATCTTTAATAAAACGTCTATAATAACCAACTAATCCTAAAAAAGCTTTTATTTCCTTTTGAGTTTTTGGAATTGGATATTTCTTTATGGCTTCAATTTTGTCTGGGTTTGGCTTTACTCCATCGGGTGTAATTATGTGTCCTAAATAGCCTACTTCTTTTCTTAAGAATTCACACTTATCCAGATTTATTTTCATATTATTTTCTCTTAACCTTTCGAAAACTTTCCTGAGCTTTTGTTCGTGTTCTTGTAGTGACGCTGAGTAGATTATTACGTCGTCGAGATAAACATGACAAGTGTCTACTGTTAAACCTCTCAAAATATAGTTCATTGCCCGTTGGAATGTTGCGGGGGCGTTTTTTAATCCGAATGGCATTCTGGTGAAATGATAGTGTCCTTCTTCAGTGCTAAACGCAGTTTTTTCTCTATCTTTTTCATCTACTTCAATTTGGTGATATCCTGATGCTAAATCTAGCGTGGTGAAATAGGTTGCTCTACCTAGTTTGTCCAATATATCGTTTATGTTGGGTATTGGGAATTTATCATCAATGGTTTTGTCGTTTAATTTTCGATAGTCAATTACCATACGGTATTTTCGTTTTCCGCTTGAGTCCATTTTTTTCGGTACAATCGAGACTGGTGCCGACCAAGGGCTAGCGCTCTCTTGAATTATTTGCTGTTCGAGCATTTTCTTTACCTGCCTGTTCACTTCTTCTCTTTGTACGGGTGATTTCCTATACGGTTTTTGATAGATAGGTGTTTCATCTGATAACCTAATTTGATGCTTTATTAAGGAGGTGAATGTTAATGGTAATCTTTCATCGTGGCAAATGTCTTTATATTCTTGGCATATCTTCTTAATTACTGCTTTTCTTCTTGATTTAGATGTCCTAATCGTAAGTTGTTTTCCACATTCTGTTTTTGAATTTTAGCTATTTGTTTCGGTGTTAATTTTGTTTTTTCGAAATAGTCGTCCTCCTGATATAACTCTGTCTCTATCGGTTTTTGTAATGTAATTTCCACAGGATAATTGTTGAAGTTTACTACCTCGGTTATTGCTTGGTAGTCCTGGGTTGTTGTTATATTTTCGGGAATCTCCACTCCAGGTGCTATTATCTGATGATTGATGACAATTCATTTAAGTTTCGGTTTACTGGTATTCTGACTATTTTTCGTTCTCTAGGTCCAATTTCAATTTTAGGGATTTCAAAGTGTAAAGGTATGGTTGCGAATTTTGTTCTCAAGGTTTGATTTTTAAAATCAATAACTGCGTCCATCTGTTCCATTAGTTTTAAGCCAATTATTCCATCATATTTTTTAGAAAAGTCTACTATGTTGTATTTATGAATTTGACCGCGTGCATTAAAAGTAACTAACGAAGGAATTTTTAGAATATAATCATGATATGTAGTACCATGCATTGTTGTAACTGAAAATGGATGATACACTATGTATTCTGGAAATATAGTTTTTGCAATTTTCGTTGAGATTGATGATGCAGATGCTCCGGTATCAATTAAAAATTTCGCGTTTATTTCGGGAATGAAAATATAGGGTAATCGTATTGATTGGGTATGGTTAAATTCTAAATTTTCTAGTTCTGGGGATTCTGTTGTTGTTGCGGTTGCGGTTGCGGTTGTGGTTGTGGTGGTGGTTCCGGTGGATGTGAGGCTTGTTCTGGAAAATTTGCCTCTTCTGGTTGAGCTTCCCAGGGGAATGGTTCAGTGTCCTCGTCCCAAATAGGTTGGTACTCTCCTGGTTCGATTCTTGCATGTACTGTTGATAATTCTCATAATTTTGATAATCTTGGTAGTCTTGGTAATAATCTCCTGATTGATCATAGTTTTGTTGGTGTAATTCTTCAACCAATATTTGGTTGTTTCTAGGTGTTGCTGGTCCAAATGGTGTCTGTCTCCTCATTCGGTGTGAGCTGTCTATATCCATGGGTTGTGGGCGTAATTGCTTTTTCTCTAATAGTTGTCCAGGTGATTTTTGAAATTGGAATGAGTTGGGTTTCATAAATTGGGGTCTATTAATCATGGATCTGTTTTGAAAATTCGGGAAAGGATTCCTAAATTGTTGTGGGTTACTAATCATTTGTTGTAAACGGTTTGAAAAATTTGGTTTGTATGCTGGAAATTGATTTTGGTAAGGTCTAGGAAAATTGTTCTGTGGTTTTGGTATCTCTCCCATATGTCCGGGTGTAATTTGCTGTATAACCTTGTGCTGATTTTGTGGTATTTCTCTAATTCCGCATCTATATTGCCAATTCTGGTACTCCAAAACTTCTGCCATAGCTTCCTCTAAATTTGTGGGCTTCTTTAAATAAATTAACTCTCCAATTTTGCCATATCTCATTAATCCTCGTTTGTAAGTTTGCAAAGCCGTGTTTTTATACAGTGTTGTCTTCAACGGGATTTGATCTTCAACGGTATCTAGCCTCATTTTGGTTAATAATAAATTTAGTAGATCTTTGATCCGCTGTCCAAATGTATAGGGATTTTCGTTTTTGCCAATTGTGACTGTCATGAGGTCGTTTAATAGACAATCTTCCGATCGTTGATCGAAAAAGCTAAGTTCTAGTAGTTGTTTTATTTCAATCCATGTTTTCAAATTTCGCGAGCCAATAAGTGATTGCGCCTCTCCAGATAACCGGGATTTTATAATTCTGATCAAATAAGGGTTAACTGAATTTGGATCGTTAGCTCTGCCGTAAGTACGTATTAAATCCTCGCAAGCCTCGATAAATAATGGTAGCGTGTTAGGATCGCCACTAAATATCGGATGGTTAAAACTTCTGTTTGGCTTATTGAATTGCGAGTTATTGGTGCCGCAGTAGCCATGTTTTCCGCAATTGATTCGATTTCGTTTAGCAGGTCAGTTACGTTAAATTTATTCATAAAATTTTGTGAAGAGGAGCTTTTTGAATTTTGCCAAATTACAATTTTGCGCTTTTAATATAAAACTTAAAATTACTTACAAGACTAGAATTTTTCTTAACATCTAAAGGTTGTTGGTTTCGTTTTCTCTCTGGTTTTGGGTTTTTCTTCAATTTCAGTTTCTTCTTTGTTTCTTGTTTCTTCTTTCTTCTTAACTATAGTGTGGTGAGGACCCTTGTCGTGATTTTGAACGGCAACGGTTGTTTCCACAGCCAGCACCACGTCGATGGAAATTTTGATCCAGCGACCGCGTAATCCGTTTCTTGAAGTGTCGTTTTTCCTGGTCCAAAGAATTGAAATTCTCTCGCCTCGAAATGTGCCCTTTCTTCAGCGATGACCAAATCCAAATGACTGCGCCAGTTAACAGGCTCTGGTAGAGCGGGGAGTTTTTAAAAACACTTTAAAAACTTGTTAACAAATTTATTTGTAGGTTCAAAACGGCACTAAGAACGGTATTACAATTGGAGCTTAAACTAACTATGAACTTCACAGTTTCATGTCAATATTTAGACTCTCCCTCTTATTCTATTTGGTACCTTTTTATATTCTTAAATTTACTTAGCTTGCATTTCCCATCCGTATCTATTATTCCAGAATATACTATTATGCGGTAAACATCTTATCGCTGTACATATGATACTTTATTACGCCGCGCGTAACTCACATATATCTGCTTGCTTTTCGTTGCCTTAACACCCGTGTTCTTACAAGTGCTGCAAAGAATAGAAGTTTTTTTTTGCGTTTGAACGCGTCAGGGTTGGGATTAATATCATAATAGTTGTACCTGACCCTGAAAATATTTTTTCCTACTATTGAAACTTATTACAATAAGGAGATATGTTGTCTACTTGATTGTCTAAGAAGGAAGTTAAGTACACGGTTTTTGATATATGCAACAGTCACGTACATGTAATAAAATATTTGAAAGAATAATTTACTTGTATTTTTCGACGGCAATAGTTTTCAATGTTTTCAAACAGAAAAGAAGCGTACATGAAACTTAAAACTGTGCCACAGAATAGAGAATAACCAGAAATTTCACTCCGGTAGTTAAATGGACAGATATGTATCCTTTTTCAATTAAATTCTGGCAGTGTTTATATTCTCTTCAATCTCTTTCAATCAACTCTTGGCGATGTTTTGGAACGATTGCGCATTACTTTATTTTTTCAGTTAGTTCCATTATTAAAAAAAAAACAATGCGCACCGTCGGATCAACCTTTACGCTCTGATGTTGAAAAAGAAACCCCTTTTCTTTCGGGACGCTGTAAAAGATTTTATCATTACAAAAATAATGCATACTCTCGATTATGAAACTGTACACATAAACAAGCATACCACCAAGTCTTTTAATCCCAATAATTATTGGTGTTTGATTTGTTAATGAAGTTTCACCGTTCACGGGGCGTAACTGTGAGACTACTCTCTGAACTTTTTGGTAATTATTTGTAACAGTTTTGAGATGAAAACACGGGTGCATTTTGTAATTTAATTTATTAAAAAACATTCAACACACGCACTATACAAAAAATAAAGGTAATGATCTTAACACTAACTGTTCGCTATAACTAAATTTTACTTAGACAACTAATATAATCCTGTTTGATTAAAAAATGATTGAGTATTTCTATTGCGAAGTATTTGAAGAACTACAAGGATTGCAAGCTTTTTGCAGTGAGAAATTAACAAAGTCCTGCCGGCACTAAGCATTTCATCTCTTTTAAACCAAATTTGGATATCTTTAAATTCAACTTTATATTTAACTCCTACCCGCGCTCATTCCATCAGTGTCGTAAAAAACCTTCTTTCGCAGTGTAGCTCAAAAAATTAATCTTATTTACAAAATACAGGGCGTCTCTTCCACCAACCCCCACTTTATGATATAAAAAAGATTATCCCTTTCGCCTACCGTCGTTGCTAAAGAACAAATATGATTACTTTAAGAAAGAAATATCTTCTAAACCTATCCGCACTACTTGATATTCAAAAAAGTGTTCCTTTCTTTTTCCGATGCTGTTAAAATATAATTTTCATAATTCAATGAAAACCAATGCGACTCCCCAACCAACCACTAAATCCCTGATATAGAAAAAAATGATCCCTTTCCCTTCCCACCGTTGCTAAAAAAACAAGTATCATTGCTTTAAGAAATACATCCCCCCTATCAATCCCCACTCTCTGATATTGAAAAAAAAGTATCTCTTTCCCATCCCGATGCCATCAAAATAGAATTCATTCATTATTCCAAAAAACTAATGCGTCTTCTACACCAACTCCCCACCCTCTGATGTTAACAAAAGTTATTCATACCGCTTCTTAATATTGCTGAAAAATATATTCCGTCATTCAAGAAAAAAAAATCAATACCACTCTCGAACCAACCACTCAACCCCTGATATAAAACAAACTATCCGTTTTCCCCCCGCCATTGCTTAAAAACAAATATTATTGCTTTAAGAAATAAATACATCCTCCCTATCAATCTCTACTCCCTGATATTGAAAAAAAGTGTTTATTTCCCTTCCCGATGCCGTCAAAAAATAATATTCGAGATTCAAAAAAACTAACGCGTCTCCTTTACCAACCTTCTCATATTGACAAAAGTTATTATACCGCTTCTTATATTGCAAAAATATATCCGCATTTAGAAAAAAATCAATGCGATTCTCCAACTACTCAACCCTGATATGGAAAAATTATTTGGTTTCCCGAATGAAAGCAGTTACTTAAATGAAAACGATTATTTGAATAGGAATATTTATTTGAATAACAGTAGTTATTCAAATGAAGAATAATTAGTGAAATAATTATTTGAATAATGAATGAAGTGAATGTGGAAATTTATTATTGAATAATACAAACAGGAATAAAAATTTATCTTTTATTTCTGAATAAGAATAAGCAAAATGACAATTTATTTTCATTCTTATTCTGAATAAATTTTGCCCAACACTGGTTTATACTATGGTATAAGATCCCAATACTAAAATTAAAATTTGTCGACTAGGGTATATTTATGTAATAGTTTAATGAATACTGTATAACACGAAAGCATTATTATGATTAAGTAAATGTCGGTTCTCTTTTCATATACGAAAACTTAACAAACTGTAATTGTATGAAATTTAAATGCATTTTGGAACCCAACAATTTTATTAAAACCTAATGTATAGTATCTCAATATCATATATCAATGTTTCGCCTTTTCAAGGCTCGTCAGTGCCAATTTTGCAACATTTGTATGTACCGCACAAGGCGTATATATAGCTACTAGAAACATTGATGTCTGTCAATAGCGACATTTGTATGTATTTTTCTACGTTTAACCCATTTATTAGCGCATAGCGCAAAATTTAGTGCTTACTCCAAATAATATTACGAATTTGTGTTCTAATCAGAACATATTTGTAGATATTATATTGGAAAATTAGCAAAATATCTTTAAAAAATAATGAGTTCGTAACATCCTTACACTCATTCAGTATTAATTACATCTAGTAAAGAAATCTATTTTACCAAGGAATACAAAAAATATTATTTCAACGCGTGCTTGTTTATGTCTTAAACAAAAACTGAATTATAAAAACCAGAAATCCGGTGTCGGATAAATACACAACGAATCGTACATAACATCTGTTTACACCGATAAGGCACAGTCGTAGTAAAAGCTATAGTCCATCCTAAATGCGCTTGCCACTTATATTTTTGCGTAGGTCGGTAACTTTTTTTGGTAGGAGCTGACGTACTTCTGCCACAGACAATCCGTATATTACAAAACTAACCTAATTATTAAAGGCCGGATTTATAAGCACTAAAAATATCAAAATATGCATGCAAGATATGCTTCTAAGAATATGTAATATGCAATACAAAATCACTCTTTTTTTATTTAAAATTGATGTAAGGAAAAATATAATAAGGGAGATGAGCTGTAAACATATTTTTAATGTTGATAAAATATGTAAATAAAGTGTGATTTAATTATTTTCTGGAGTGAAATTGCGTCTCCTGTCAGATAGAATATTTTTGTAATGTGAAAAGGATCGTTCGACATTACACGTTGTTATTGGTGCGCATTCGTACTGTGGTAACTTTTCTGCTGCTTTGGTGCAGTCATTCGAACCAGATCCATTCAATACTTGAGATATTTCGTACAAAACGGAAAATCCGGGAATCTTGGCTAAAATAGCTTCAAGTTTGGAATAGCCTTTTTAGCCACCACACCTGGTGTATTTCTAAAAGATCCTCGAATGACCGTTATCCTTTCAATGTTCTTTACCATGGTTTCACCTGATGCTTTCAATGCTTTTATAGGCTGCGCCAGTATTTCGAAATGAGTGGCTATATACGCTAATTCGCTTTCTATCTTGGTGTTGTTAAATGCATATTGTGACTTTTGTATAGCGACTGAATCCGGACTGTTAAAACTATCAACAACCTCTACCATGATACATATTTTTTTATATTTTTATATAGGTATAACATACTGTTGTGAACTGATGGTCCATGCATATAAGTAAAGAGAAATTAAAAATGACAAAATTAATTTAGCTAGCTCAGCAAAAAAGAATTTAAAAGGGCGCCAGAGATTCTTAAATCTCAGAGAAACCTTTTTTTTTTAAAAAGTAATAGTGGGCGGTTGCAAAAATGACTTTCATTAAAATTCCCAAAAATTGAAATGGCAGATTCAAAAATAAAAGAACTAGTGATTTTTAAAATGATATTTACAATCATTAAATTTATTTAAAAAAAAAGAAAAAAAAACATTTGATACAATTTACAGGGTGAATAAAAACCTTGAATATAAGATTCTGGCATAAAACAAACCTGCATATGACTCTACAATTTAAAAAGGACAATGCAAATCCTTTAGCAAACAAAATGGTGAATTCGTTCTAGAAGGACTTTCAATACCACAAAAAATCCACGTGGTTTCAAAAATTCAAAGCAAACTACAAATTTAATTCAAATCACGTAAAGAAACAACCAAAATTAAAAATGAAATAAAAAACAAGCTCACAGCTTCACTTCACCTACCCCGAGGTGATAAAATAAAATTAATTATGACTACAAAAAAAAAACGGAAAATTTAAACTCTAAACGCGCTTACTTCTAAAACGAATATAATTAAAAAGCCTTACATGTATGTGCACACCTATTTAATACTAATTAACTAAAGAATTACAAGATAGACGATTTTAAATACAACAACGAACTACATCTTAAACTGAAAAAGGATTACCATAAACGGTAACCAAAAACTAAACACATCAATACGCGGGCTCGTCTATCTGATAACTCCTCGGGCCTCTAGGTTACATTCTCATATATGTGAAATTTACAAACTCGTGCGCTCAACGCACAGCGCAACGCTAAGAAAAAACTAGCAAATAAACTATACAATACAGGAGTACGCAAAATGTACAAATAAATGAAATTCAATATACAGAACTGTCCAAATAAAATGAAACTAACAATTAAATCAAAATTCTTAACAAAATTTACAACAATAAGAATAGTGGAAACTCTAACATTGTTTTGACAAGGCTGATTTGGAATAAATAAAAATACACATATAAATTTCCGAAACCCGGGGTGCCAAACCACAGCAATACGTACATCGTTTGTAGCTTTGAAATTTTCTTGATAAAAAATTACTGCCTCTAGCCATGTGCCCCAACGCTTTAGAACTGGTTCTGATGGTAGTTTAAGATTTGGATACTTTTTTGCGTACACTTCTCTCCGAAGTGATGCTTTTAAAAATACCCTTTTTCGTGTTGGATATTAATTTATTTACAATAGGATATTCATTTCTCAGCACTTCTGCGAATAAATTTAACCCACGTACAAGACAAGTAACGTGCATCAAATCTGAATATAACACCTTTAAATTGTTAGCAGCCTTTACATGTAGGCAACTCATCCGTGTAAAGAATTTTAACTTTCCGTTCGTAGTCTTTACTAACTGTAGGCCATAGTACCCGTAAATGAAAATAAAGCAATATTTTTAAAAGCTTCCTCACGATATCACACCTACATAACGGACTGAGTTAACAGAATTGATAATTTAGAACACATATTACATTGAAATATTAACTTATCTTAATTTATGTACTTATGTTAGGCAGTTGTGTAGGCTTATTCAAAACGGAAAACAAATAGAAATTAAATACGTTAATTTACGCAACGAATCATTAACAAATCTTGCTACGGTATTAGAATTAGTTCTCTCTAAAACTTTTGATGTAAGAAGATATGGTTTGCAAAATTGACCTGCCTTAAGAGCTCCGACAATCAAATTTGCTACGGCACTTCCCCGTACTTCAGTTGTTTCATCAACTAATATGCAAATGTCACTTGTACCAATATCGTTCCGGATTTTTTTTAATTACTGGGAAAGGAAAGTTATATTAATGGTATACCACCGTCAACCCAATGAAGCTTACTAAATCATAGCATTTGTTTAAATAATTTTTAACGTAACGTAGATTGATTTGAGATTTTCCGTTTGCAATATTTTTCCAAAAAAGAATTAAACTTGGGAGTATCTATTTTCGTCTACGGTATATTTACTACCAAAAATGCATCACATATCTCAAAAGCAAAAGTTATTTTGCACTTGTTGTTGACTTTCACCTAAAAATAATTGTCTTGAAGGCATCTTCTGCTTCTTTTGCATTTTCTTTATGCAAATTTGTGATTAGGTGCTGGTCGATAAGATATCTTTTTTCGCTTGATACCTTAAAAAATAATCAAAATAATAATTGGATATTTAATCTAATCATACAGCAGATATTGAATTATTTAATTATCTTAGGCATTTGGAACATATTTGGCAAAAAATGGCTTTCCCGTCAGTAGTAAGATGTTCCGATTTTGATATTCATTCACGGATTTGTTGACTTTTGCACATCTTTACTTTAGGCATATTTAGAATAACAGATTTCACTGCACTAACAATAGAAAATTGTACCACTAGTAGTAGAAAGTAGAAATGTAGCTGTTTACCCTACGAAAGTGATGTTTGCCAGAAAAAATATTATATTTTATAGTGTAGTTACTATTGTTGCGTGCCAATGCATAAATTATATTTTTATTGGTCTGATCGGCAACTTAGACCATGTCAACACCTGTTTCAATTTCAAAGGCGGCATTTCTTGCAAGCGGCCAGATAGGATGTGGGCTTCCAGGGACTCAACAGTCGTACTACCGTGGGCGAAATTATTAGAATTTTAAAAATGACGAAATGTACATAAATATACAAATTATATGCATTTATTTTGTTCAAATCAGCAGCTATGAATGAGTTTAAAATTGATGCTTTATAGCAAATCACTCAAAACTGTGGTTCCGAACTTATTTTATTGTACCTATAAATGAAGTAGTTGTTACTCTTTTAATAACTCCGGTTCTATGTCGATAGGTACCGGACATGTCGAACACAGAAGACCGTCCCGGAAGGACACCATGTCCTAAACGTACGGCGAAACCTGATGCGGGCGCTAAATATGAAGTATCAGTTGCTACACTAGTTGCTGCGATTCTATCCAAAAACAAAGATATAGAAGATTACCACGTGTTCACTAATTTAGAAGAAGCACTTCCTTTCGATGATGTGGTCGCTAACGTGTTGTTCAAAGGACAAGATACTCCTTATGCGTTTGTCATACAGGTGAAACACATCGGTAAAGGAGAAACGATTGACGTGGAAAAATATCTGAAAGGTTACAATAAAATATTCGATGCAGGAGGATTGAAAACTATTGGAGATATTGACGTTAACAATATCCATTTCAGTTACTTCTGCATTAAGAACGTGAGAACTGTGGATTATACACTATGTGTACATAAACCGACTACTAAATCATGGGGCTCCACACTTTCGCTTCAGAATTGTTACAAATTGTCATATAGCAAACCAACGAACGAAACGGATGAAAAACGCGATGATTTTTTGAACAGATTTTATCTATATTTAAATCAACCAGATATCAACAAAAATCAAAGAAAACATAAAGAACCTTTGCCAAATAAATGATGCAACCGATATTATAAAATACGTCGATAAATATTTTGAAAAAGAAGTTTTGTGGCAATCGGGTTTATCTAAACAGATATTTGAAACAGAATTGTTAAGAATACGTCTCTCTGATTACATCGTAACACCTACAGATATTATTCAACTTCAACATTCACAACTTGCAACATGGAATAAACTCATTTTAAAACAAAATATTACAATTGTGAAAAATGAAATTAATATTGAAAAGAGTTTGTATGGATGTATAGCGCAAATGCTGAATGACCTACTTAGTAACGCTGTTGATTGGAATAAGTGCAAAACAGATGTTTTGGATTCTACTGTTCAAGAATTTAAAAAATTGTTTGCAAGAGGCGACCCAGTGAGAGTTAGACATTGGATTAATGCTCCAACTACACTAAAATCATTAATTGTAGAACTCTGGAAAATGGGCAAGGTACCACTCATTTTAAAGGTCGATAAAGGACTTTCTGCTTTGAAAGATTATGCCCATTTAAAGAAATGTTACATCCTGATAACGGATGATTTAGAGCGTAGACGAGATGAAATCGGTGGATATCGATTAAGTGTTTTCACGCGTATAAGTGACATTCAAAATATTGAGATTAGAGATGAACTTCCTGAAATCCATTGTAATATCTTTGCAAGGTAGAAAACCGATTACGCTTTACACCTTTTTTAAAAAACAGAAAGAAGAAGAATTAATGGCGACGTTAACGTGTTCTCATATACTTCACTTAATGGAAAGTAGAAAAGCGTACTTGAAAAGGGAGTGCTTAGAGGGCGACTCAAACGCAATATTTTTGATAAAAGATCCAACTTATTCTGATAGCATCGATGACATTTGTAAAGGCGGAGGCAATTTTGCGATACGATGTCGACCAAATAAACTACGAAATATCGTAAGCAAATAAAACAACATTCAAAACTTCAGAATTATACAATCTTTGAATGCGCCATTTCACCGAAAAGTGATAATTTCATATTGATCGAAGGAAACAAATCCCTCTTAAGCGATTTCTTTGTAGACCAATACGGAGAAAGTGTTTATAATCTTGACAGTAACCCTATACCGATTCTGGGGTATAATTTAAGATTCGGCATTCAGCCAAATTACATTCCTAGATTTTTACGCATTGCTCTAATTTCAAAATCGCTTTTTGATGCACGAACAAAAGGCATTTCCTTCTTTTCTGGTGACTTCACGTGCTTGGACGATAATGTTCGGAAAAAGCTGGTAAAAATTCCTGACGGAAAAATACAATTTAGTAATGAGAACATCTTTTTCGATGTTAGAGGTGAAGATATAGATAGATACTGGCTAGAAGCCTCAAAACTAAATTGCCCTCTACTTCATATACGTGTTGAAGGTACTGACCTGCAGTTATGCAAATGCAAGCATTGGAAAAGATTGGGTGACTATATTTCGTACACTGGTAGACAAATCTCAGAGGCGAATCTTTTGACAGAAATCACCGACGGAATTACCGTGCTAACAGGCGAACCCGGGATAGGAAAGTCGTCTCTTCTGCAATCACTATTCAAAAATCACGGCGCGGAGAAGTACATTTTATTTTATAACTTGGTTGATTATAAAGCTGAAAAACAAAACCAGTTGTTACCATCCAATTTCTCATTAGATTTTATACTAAATAAAGTCAAAGGCACACGGTATAATGAATTTCTCTCCGCTTTATCCAAAAAGAAAGAAAGCTTGTTAGTGCTTTTAGATTCGTTTGATGAAGTATTGCCCAATCACAAAGGAAAGATATTAAGTTTCATACGAAACCTAGCCGCAAGCAATGTAACTATTATTATTGCTTCAAGATTAATTGCAAATCATATTCTAATGGATCACTTCGAGACTCGCATTTTCAAGGTGGACATTCTAGAGGTGAATGATCGCCGAGAATACATTAAGAGTTGCAAGCTTAATGAAGAAGATCTAACTACATTTCCAGTTGAATTCATAGAGGTTCCTTTATACTTAAACTTTCTGAAAACTATTTCTGAAAGTAACGTTACCCTGACACGTATGAGTAGACTAACTTTATTCCAAAGGATCGTGGACATAAAACTGGATCAGTTCTTCGAAAGAAGTGAATATGATACAACAGATAAAGAAGATTTCATTAAATTACATGAGAAGTTAGCACTAGTAAGAATACTTGGTGTAAAAGTAGTGGAAGAACTGCTTAACTGGAAATATGCAGGTGAACTACTTAATAAGTTGAAATTGGGCATAATTCTGGCTATTGACGAAGAAGGCTATCCTACATTTGTGCATGAAACATTTGCTGAATATTTAACAGCAAAATGGCTAGCTAAAAATATCGTAAGAAATTGCGCTAGAGGCGTCTATCAAGAAATGTTAAAAAACGATAAACTCTACGTTTTAGATATCCTTTGTGAACATTTAGAATTACATAAAGCCGTTATAGATAAAAATCTGAAACAAATAGCAATTTATGCTCAAGAACGTTCACACTTAGAAGAAACAGATGAACTAGGCAGAACGCCTCTGCATGTGGCCGCCGCATGCTTTAAACGAAGTTCATTCCGTTATTCTTTTTACTCTATTCCCCAATAGACATCCTTATTCATAATATGTGCGAATTTAATATCGAATTAACTGTTGCTGATGATCTCATGCATTGGGATTGGTCCAACATTTAAATCGTGGCAATGTAATAAATTTAATGCCGTGTTACGATCTTTCTACATCAGTAATTGAAATGTATGTTAATGGAATAGTAAAGAAAATCCACGATGGCATCGTTAAATTAAATATTGGTGATTCCCAAATAAAGCAAACGTATGGGGAAGCTATGGAAATGTCCAGCATCAATCTGATTCGTGATTTGTTTTTTCTTGAAGACGTCACGTTAAATGGTGTACCTCAAGCCCTTTTACATCGCGAATGTCAGATGTTGGAACCTGATACGTTGAAATTAAAGCGAATAAGAGGATTTTCACCATTACATGTAGCTTGTATACACGGCAATGTGAAGATGGTGAGAAATTTAATCGAACTGCAGCACGACGTAAATATTACTGACGACTTTGGTTGCACACCATTACAATATAGCATCATAAATCCACCTGAAATACGTATGGATATGACAGAATTGTTATTAGAAAACGGTTCGAAAGTAGATATCATGAATTGTAGGGAGGAGACTGCTATTATTATTGCCGTTCGCTCTGGAAACGTAGATATCGCACGATTATTGTTACAGAAAGGTGTTTTCATCAACAGTACTAAAAAAGATATACAGATACTGTTATTTTTGGCTCTTGAAAAAGGAGATCGAAATATGACGGCGTTCTTACTTCAATACCAAGCAGATCCGAATGGCGTAAACGAAGGTAGAGAAACCGCACTGGAGTTTCTTTTCAATTTCGTTGAGTACGATCCCGAACTTGTGAAGTTGTTAGTCGATAATGGTGCAGCTGTAAATTACTCAAATGACCCGTATAATATATCGGCATTTATGAAGGCTATAAAAGAGCGCAACTTAGAAGGTATAAGATTATTGTTGGAATACGGTGCCGATATAGAAAGCCGTTGGATAGATACAACCCCGTTGATGTTCGCTTGTGAAAGCGCAAGAGAAATTGAAGATATATTCATACGTCGTAGGAAAGGCGCTAATTTTAATAGCTTGCTAATACAAAGCACAACACCGAAGCCGACAATTCTCGATGTCATTAAACTGCTATTAGAAAGAGGTGCTTCTGTTAACAGTACCACAAACGACGGTAAAACACCTCTTATGTTTGCTGTTGAAAATGGCCACTTAGATGTCGTAAAGTTATTACTTAAAGAAGGCGCTAACGTCAATAGCACAACAACACATGGTGAAACTCCGCTTACATTTGTAGCCAGACACGACAATTTCGATATCGTATGGTTGCTTTTAAAAGGAGGTGCTAATCCAAACTGCTCGATGTCAGATAACGAAACGTTGCTTATGTTTGCTATTCGTCAAAACGAAGCAGATATTGTAAAGCTACTGTTAGAGAACGCGCCAACATCAACAGTAAAGCAAAGGATGGCAAGACAGCGCTTATATCTGCTTGTACGCAGCACGAAACATATTACCTCGTGGAGCTACTTTTAGAAAACGGCGCTGAAATCAATAGCAAAACAACAACAGGTGAAGCGGCTCTTATTTCGTCTTTAAGCTGCGGCAATTTCACTGCTGCCAAATTACTTTTAGAAAGAGGTGCTAACGTCAACAGCACAACAAATTTCCATGAAACACCGCTTTTGGTGGCTATTAAAAAGGACAATCTAGATGTAATAAAGTTACTTTTAGAAAAAGGAGCTAACGTCAACAGTACAATAAATTCCCATGAAACACCGCTTTCGTTGGCTCTTGAAAAGAACAATCTAGATGTAATAAAGTTACTTTTAGAAAAAGGAGCTAACGTCAACAGTACAATAAATTTCCATGAAACACCGCTTTCGTTGGCTCTTGAAAAGAACAATCTAGATGTAATAAAGTTACTTTTAGAAAAAGGAGCTAACGTCAACTATGCACAAGGGCATTCTACGCCACTTACGATTGCTGTTCGAATGGGTAATTTAAATGTCGTAAAATTACTAGTGGAAAACGGTGCCAATGCAGGTATAGATTTGCAATTAGCAGCAGGTGCTAACATCAATAACAGAACATTTAATGACACGCCGCTTAGATTCGCTATTCGAACAAACAATAGAGATCAGGTAAGATCGTTATTGGAAAGAGATGGAAACGCCAGAAGTACTATACATGACGAAAAACTGCTTATATTTGCTGTTGATAGAAACAATTTAAACGTCACAAAGCTACTGTTAGACTATGGCGCCGACATCAACAGCATAACAGAATACGGAGAAACGTTACTTTTGCACGCTTGCAAATTTGGGTTTTGGGATATGGTCAAATTGTTGGTAGAACGAGGAGCCAATATCGACAGTGAAACAAAAACAAACGAAACACCTCTTATGTTGGCGGTTAAGCGCGGGAATCCTGATATCGTGAAATTAATGTTAGAAAGAGGCG